>JAYKQN010000033.1:1190000-1282500 GCA_036785175.1 Eupleurogrammus muticus | reverse complement strand
GAACAATTATAACAATAAAAATACGTTTCACTTGGGAAAGTTGTGAACTCGCCCTTTAATAGTTTTTTCAGATTCCTCTCCTTTGTCATCACATTTATGTTTGTCTATGTTTTGTTAGAAAGTCTGTTAACATTCCTTTATGATTTATTTTTCTGTTAGACAGCCTTAATGCTGATAATAAAGGGACATTCCACTGATTTTACACACAAAATGCATTTTGCTCATCACGAGACGTGTTGAATTGTGTTGAGCTTTCTTCTATTTACTTTTTTCACTGTTCAAATGTCAAATATTTTTTTGTGAGTTTTGCTTATTCAAACTGAGGATGTGAAGTGTGTTGCTGCACAAACTGTAAATTTTCCCAAGGCAAATTTGTGGTTTCGGGCCATAAATTTAATTTGACTTGTCTTGCAAATGGTTTGTGGTAATGCCTGTCACATTTTCTCTCAGCCTTTATGTGATGCTTTCAAATCAGCTCAAATAAACTTCATTAAATGACATTAAAGCAGGACTGTGGCGTTCCCCCCCCCCCCCCCTCTATCAATTACATTTCCAGTGTGTCCACACACTCATTTAATGCAGAAACGCATTTGAAAGTTGATGTGAGGCTAACAGAAAGAAAAGCCTGTTCCTTTTTTTGCAATTCACTTTTTATTGATTTTTCAATAATACATACAAATATACACGCAAAATATCCACAGGGACGACCACAGGCAGATATCCACTAGCAAAGTTTTACAATATAAATAAAGAGTGAGTGAAGTTCACTGAATGTCAGATTAGTAAAGAAAAGAACAACGAGGGAGAGGAACGAAGTGAATAATAATACGTTTTTATGAAAAGCCTGTTTCAATGCTTACACCTGACTTGAAAAAGTCGTGAACCCGTCCGTTCAGGTGGTTATTATTTCAAAGACGCCTCTTGTTTGTCCGATGGCACATTTAGTTTTGCACATTTTTTCTGCTGGTATATGCCTGGGAGACGGTCTGACAGCTCACATGACCCCGCCCCATCCAGCTGCCTCCTTATCCTGCTGCCGATCTGTGTCTTTATAAGGTTTTTAACGGAACTGACAAACCCTACTCTTCTCTCCTCTCCTCTCCTCTCTTTCTGTCCGTCGGCTGCAGAAAAACCCGGCAGCCGTCAGCCGAGGAGTTTCTCAGCCCGCCGGTGAAGACCCTCCGGATCTGTTCAGTGAGGAAGGAGAAGCCGGCGCCACCACCTCCACCACCGCCGTCGCTAAGTCCAACGGCGTCCACTCGGATGAAGACAACGACCTGTTTGCTGGTCAGCACCCTTTTATTTAACTGTTTGTTTTTATCTACTTTAACCCGCTTAGGCTTGATTTTTTTTTTTTTTGCTCATAGATTGGAAAACATTCCAGGTTTTATTTTAAGCTGAGGTCATGCCACAGACTTGATGCTGATATTAAAAGGAGCATTCCACGGATTTCACACATCAATTTCGGTTTGCGTGTCACGAGGCGGCGTACAAACAGCCTGAGAACAGTTGTGTAACGTCTCCTAGTAGCTCCAGAAAAATCAATCTGATCAAGTCTGAGAAAACAAGCCTGAGGATGCTGCTGCAGTTTGAGTGGGACATTAAATAATCTATAAGCTGTTCCTTCACGAATAGTTGAATAGTTTACAGGAGATCAGAAAGACATCAGTCCCAAAACTCAACAGTAGGAAAAGAAGACAAGTAACAAAGCTTCACATGTGAGAAGCCGGACCAGAAAATGTTTAGTTTTTGCTTGTTAATTGACAATTAATTGATTATCCAGCTGTTTCCAATTGATTTTCTGATATTTAATTGACTGATTTACTGATAATGTGGAGGCAACATTAGGTAACAGGGAGCCTCCATTAGATGCTTGAGATATGGAGTTGTGGCATTTACACAGCAGGAGGTGTTAAAACAAAGATCAGATATAGAGTTCCACCGCAAAAAAAGTTGGATTTATCGCCTGAAGATGAAAAATCAGCCTTCATTATTTTCTTTAGTGGCGCAGAGTAGTAAACAGCTCTTCGCTTCCTTTTCTCCACGAATTAAAGCGATCATGATCGTCTCTCGTGCTGCGTCAGACGACGAGTTCTTAAAATTCAGCTTTCACCTGTAGTAGAATTGCTAGCGCTTTTAAATCATTATTTTTATCAATTTCTTTTTTAAAAACTCAGCAGTCAGCTCTGGGCTGCAAAACCAAGAAATATTCAATCTGAATATATAGTTGTCCCTGTCCCAGCTTCTGAAAAATCAAAGATATTAAACAAAAAATTTTATTTGTAGACTTTAGTCACTTTGTTGTTTATCGGCAGTAAACGGGAGTGACCGTAAGACCTCAACCAATTCCATTAACCCCATGTGAAAATGGAAAAGCATGAAAAAATCAATTCATATACAGTATGTCACAGCTTCGCTTCCCTTTCTAACGTGAAACTGAACAGTAATTAATTATAAAATCAGCCTCAAAATCTGATTGATTGATAATCAACCCCCGAAATAATATTCCATAGGAAAATGACTATGAAATGAATGTTTCTGGAATACATTGTAGAAAACTAGAATAGCACAGCGGACAGAAAGAAGCATGCCAAGGATGAAGACAACAGGCATGCAGATCCAGATCTCACCACCAGGTGGCTCTAAACGTTTTACAGCAGCGTCACCAAACAACAAAAAAAGTCACGGATTTTCTCTTTATCGTTACCAAAGTGTAATTATCTGTTCCTGATGTTTTGAAAACCTTTTAGGTCAGGGGTCTCAAACTCAATTTACCTGGGGGCCACTGGAGCTAGGGTCTGGGTGAGGCTGGGCCGCATCAGGTTTTCAACAAAAAAAACGCATTTATTAAAAACAGAAAAAAAAAGAAAAAAAAAAACTGTCTTCAATGCTTTTGCTTCTGCTATACCCTACACTTTTTCAGTGCTTTGGTTCCGGTTTTCCACAAGAAAAGCTCTGATAAAACATTCCACTGTTCTCAAATATCTTAATTTTTAATTTTCTACACAAAATAAGATGAAAAAATAAATAAACAAATAAAGAATAAAGAAAATAAATCAATCAATCAGTAATAAATAAATAAAATAATAATAAAACAGCAAATAAGAAAAACTTAAGAAACCACATATAGTTGGTGGGTAGAGAAATTATTTTTTTTCAGATTCAAATTAACAGTATTAACAGTTATTTAACCTTTAACATGAACATTAATGAAACTTACCTGACCGGGAGTTTCGGAGGGAGAGAACCGGGGGAAAACCGACGAGATTACATACAAAGTCAATGCAGACCGGAGGTTGTTTATTTTTTTCGCGGGACTGGACCGGAGGACTGAACCACTGCTAGCTGGCAGGCAGCCGGCTCAGAGCAGCAGCACTGAAGGAGAGAACTGGGGGAAAAACCCACAGTTTACCGGCGGCCGTTTACTGACCATGGGAGTATTTTTGAGTATTTTGCGATTATTTTTGTCGCTTTTGCTGTGAACACCCCTTTAGTCCACACAGCAGCAGAACAACAACAAACAGCGATCTCAAGCTAAAGGTAGACATACGTTCATTTCTCCTTTCTAGTATGTTGTCGGACACTTATTGTAACTATCTGAGCCTGTCAGTGTGAAAAAAATGCACGTTTATAGGGAGAACTAGGGAGAATGTGACGCCTCCAGAGGGTATCATGTACCCAGAAATGACAGCGGAGCTTCGGACTTTCAGAGCAGTACAGCGCAGTGATGGTGGTGATCTCAGTCATGGATGATGAGAGAAAAAGCAAAACAGGCGGGCTCGCTCGCGTATGGGCGGGACAAAATCGTGTCAATTGTGTCCGGTGTGCACACAGCTTTAAGCTGTCATTTCTGGGTACATGATACCATACAGCATCCATGTCAAACTCGCGCGGGCCGCACTAACATTAAACTTTCATATCAAGGCGGGGGCCTCAAACTAGCGTCCGGCGGGCCGCATTTGGCCCGCGGGCCGCGAGTTTGAGACCCCTGTTTTAGGTATTTTGCTAATAATTAAAACATAAAGGTTAAAACCCTTTTACAGTTTACGGCTGTAACCAGGTGTGTTACTGCCCATCCCTGGGATACATCTAGTTAGTTCTAGTCTGGTGTTTCATGTCTTCTGGGTGTTTTTGAATGGAAAAGTGCAGCGTGTGTGTGTGTGTGTGTGTTGTGTGATTCTCCACTGATCAAAACGCTTTTCCTCCCCCAGAGGCTCAGGGTGAAGTGAGCTCCGACCAGCCCGCCGGCTCCTCTCAGAACGACCCCGCTGCCCCGTCCGACCCCCGCACCGCCTCCTTCTCCCAGAGCACCATGCAGCCCGCCTCCTTGGAGCAGGTAGGAGCCTCCCACCAACCGACTCCTCCGTCACCACCGAGGAATCGGGCCACGTGATGAGTGTTGAAAAGGTGTTTTCAGAGCCGTGAATGATGTGACCTGTTTGTTGCAGCTGGAGGAGGAAGAGGCCGAGGACAGTTTAGATGTGGACGTGGCCGTCACCAACCCAGAGAAAATAGGTCAGTCTGTTCTTTTCTTCATTCTTCTGTTTTTTTTTTTTTTTTCCTGTCTTGGAAACTGTGATGGAACTATGCATGACTTGTGCATCATTCATACCCACGTTAGTCAGGAAGTAACAGTCAAGTGGAAGATTTTTCATTCTTGCTTATTTTATCTGGAAAGAAGTGGTTTTAAAGTCAAATTTCAGCCTTCCATGAAAACACCTTCTGTTGTGTATATACTGGTGCTAATTATTTGAATCCCTGAGCGGATTAGTCATGTCATTTAATTTTTCTCTCATTTTCATTTATTAATTTGTTCCAATAGTTTTTTATTAAGTTTGTGGTTGTGACATTGCGTCATTACATTGTCTGGTGCATTGTGTGTTTTTTGCAGTCCAACTATTTAAGAAAATAAATGTATAAAAACTGTTAATTTCTGATCCACGAATGCTCGTTTGTGTTTCTGTGTTTCTAGGGGACGGCATGAACTCATACATGGCCTACAAAGTCTCCACCAGGGTCTGTACGCAAGCTTATGTTTATCAGTATAATTTAACAACTCTCACAAAACACATGACTCCTAACCTGATAAAGCTTGTCAATCACTTCTGAATATTTCCTAAAACGGCAGTGAACATGAACCCTGAGGCCACTTAAAGTGAAGGAAGAAAAATCTAAGGTCGTCTATTTGTGCATTAATGCGTTTAAAAGTGAACTTAAACACCTCTTGGTGTTTCCCTGTTGATCTGTGATAGACTAAAAGATAAATGGTGTAATTGAAAAAAATGATTAATTTTATGTAATTAATCCACCTAGAATAAAGAACTAGTTAACAGCATGTGTTAAACTATCAGTGTTGGTATCACCTTTCTATTAAAACTTGGATGATTGAAGCTTCACGTTGGCTCCAAATAGACTTTGGATTTTAATGTTACGCAACATGCAGCCTGTTGTTTTAACACAGACCTGTGACCCACATTGTGAAATCTTCCCTTTAATTTAATCCTGCCTCATTCTCTCTCCCTGCAGACGTCTCTGCGCATGTTCAAGAGTCAGACTTTCTCCGTGAGGCGGCGTTTCAGCGACTTCCTGGGTCTGTACGAGAAGATGTCCGTCAAGCAGTCGCTGTACGGCTGCATCATCCCACTGCCCCCGGAGAAGAACGTCGTAGGTGGGTGTCCTGGGATTCACATTCTGGAGGTTCCCACCTCTCTCCATCTTCTCTTCTCTTCTAGAATCATTAAATATTTTTTGTGTGTTTGTGTATTTAAATATCTTTTATAGCAGGTAAGATGTGGAAGTGATGCTAAAGCACTAAATAAATCATGACTTAGAAGTTTTATAGCAAACTAATTGGGATCCAATTTGGAAAATAAATTAATAAAAATATGAAATGATGGGGAAAAAGGCAGAGTGAGCATGGGGGAAATTCTAATAAGAGAGATTTGGTAGTTTTATATTTTAAAGTTGAAGAGATTTTATTGATTTTTACTTCATCTGAAGAGATGAGACCATTTTTTTGCCTTTTTATTGACCCAAAACACGTTTGTACCTACAGGAACGACCAAAATGAAAGTAGGAATGGACCACCCGTCATCAGTGGAGTTTCTGGAGAGAAGAAGAGCAGCTCTGGAGAGGTGGGGACCCTTCATTATATGTTATAATAATCATATTCAGAATTACACGTTGTGTGCAGATTTCCTTCCAGGTGTCAGTCAGCCTTTTTTCTAGCCACGCCTACTGTATGTTTGATTTCCTGTTTCATATCTCACTTCACTGTGTGTTTTGTGTGTTTTTGCAGGTATCTTCAGAGAGTCGTGTCTCACCCGTTGTTAATACAAGACCCAGACGTCCGTGAGTTCCTGGAGAGAGAAGATGTGAGTGTTTGAGCAGATAAAACAGTTTCCTGGTGCCACTGAGCTGTGTGATTACGGTATTTCATTTTAGATTAAGTTAGCATTCATTATTAGTCAATCAGAACCACTGTATTTTAACCTCTTAAGGTGCACTTCCTTTTTAATTCTCATTTGTTAGAATAGTACGCTTAATTTGTAAGTAGTACAGTTCCCGCACTTTTGAACGCTCTGACTCTTGGCTCTCAGATGTAGATGATCTAGTCATGAATACTTTCCATCGGGTCACGCTGCTGTCCATCAAACCAAAAGTGGTCAAACTTTTGTAGTCGTTCTCATTTATTTTCAAGCTGCTGCTATCTCCTGACCCCGTGCTTCCATTGGTTGATACATGATGTCAACGTTAAGACCATAATTATTACGTTATTTGCTCATAGGAACCTAATATGACTGAGTGTAGTATTGCTGTGAATGACCCATGTTGTGTGTTGTTGAATAACTCATTTGTTTGAATAGGAATATAAATATCATTTCTTGTGGAGTATTATATTATCAAAGTAACTGTACTACGTGTGTGTGTGTGTGTGTGTGTGTGTGTGTGTGTGTGTGTGTGTGTGTGTGTGTGTGTGTGTGTGTGTGTGTGTGTGTGTGTGTGTGTGTGTGTGTGTGTGTGTGTGTGTGTGTGTGTGTGTGTGTGTGTGTGTGTGTGTGTGTGTGTTCGTGTTCGTTCAGTTACCCAGAGCAGTGAACACACAGGCCCTGAGCGGAGCTGGATTCCTCAAAATGATCAATAAGGCGTCGGATGCTGTCAACAAGATGACCATCAAGATGAACGAGTCTGACACGGTGAGGGTGGGGCGGGGGCCGCTGGGTGCAATGACACTGTTGTGAATGTGGGGTGAATTATAGTCAATATATGATGGGTGCAGGGGGCAGCGAGTGACACGGCTGCTCCTATAGTGTGTGTATATATTCGTCTGAACCCTGCATCAGGAGCCTTCTCCTGCTGGTCATTTCTCCCTCTTCTCTGCCCACCCCCTTCATGTAGCTTCTTGTCTCCACTGAACTATCAAATAAAGCCAAAAATAGTAGTTTCGAGACCCGCTTATTCCTATTTAAGGTTGTAGAGGTGGAGCCAATCCCAGCTCATTATAGACAACAGGCAGGTCACCAGCCTATCATGGGACACACACACACCTCATTTACATACACTCATACCTACCCGCAATTTATAGTCCCTATTTAACCTCAGCAAGTTTTCGGACTGTGGGAAGAAGCTGGAGAAGCTAGAGAGAACCCCCACAACGATGGGAGAACATGCAAACAAAGACCTGAACCTGTGATCTTCCTGTAGTGAAGCAGCAGACCACCTACTGCAAAACAAAATAATAATCTTGGTAGGTCAGTGAAGGCATCCCGAGGCAGGGAAAAGCAAACAGCTGTACCGGAGGAAAAATGTTTTTGTACACCTGGTATCATGCAAAATGTCTCATTACATCGTTTTTTTGCTCATTACTCATTTTTTGCTGCATCTCAGTGGTTCGAGGACAAGTTCCAGGAGGTGGACAACGAGGAGCAGCACCTGAGGAAGCTCCACGCCGTGGTGGACTCGCTGGTCAATCACAGGAAGGGTGAGCTTCATCTGCGCCTCTGGTCCACCTCTACCTATCGTGTGGATAAAACGCTGTGATATGTTGTTTCATGTTCTGCCCCCCCCCCCCCCACCAGAGCTGTGTGGGAACACCGCGGTGTTTGCTAAGAGCATGGCCATGCTGGGGAACTCGGAGGACAACACGGCTCTGTCCCGCGCCCTGTCCCAGCTGGCGGAGGCCGAGGACAAGATGGAGCAGCTGCATCAGGAGCAGGCGGCCAGCGACTTCTTCATCTTCGCTGAGGTGCTGGCCGACTACATCCGCCTGCTGGGCGCCGTGCGGGTAAGAAGAGATTAAGAAGATCCCAGCTGGGACAGTGTGGGGTTATATCTATTAAAAAAATGTTATCAACTATTCTAGGTGGATTAAATATTTAAAATGTATCATTCGTTTCTGGTTACACCCTTTGACATTTTGCACAAATTGAGGACTTTAGATTTGTCTTTAAATGGCCTCTGTGTTAATGCTCACCGTTGATTTAAGACAGACCTTAAATATTTAGAAGTGATTGACACGAAACCAACTTGAACACAAAAATGTGATGAACACTTTTTAAACCTGTATTTTAAAACGTTCTTGACTTTCTCATCTTGCCAAACATGATTTGTCACTGACCCATTAACAGAATGTTATTAATATAATAATATTGAGAAGTAGGAGTATTGGTTTTGTCTAAGAAACCCTTTAGAAGAGCTACAAAATCACAGCTTAGCCAATATTGTTGATTTTCTTTCTAGAAGATAAGATTTATAACAACAATGTGATAAACCTGCCCTCTGACTCCAGTTTCACAGTTACATGTTGCCTTATAGAGTGTAAGGACCGAGTATGTAAAAAGGATGAGAAATAAGGTCAAAACACCATTTACCAGTTGGATAATCAAGTAAAATTACAAATTCTTAAAACTGAATTTTAAAAGGTTTTAGACTTTCTCATCTTGCCAACCACGATTTTATAGATCCAGCTACAGGAGAGGAAGTGGTGAAGATAAGATGACGTAAAGATAGTCTGGAAATGTAGAAACTTGAATAGTTTCAAATAGTACCATCTCCAACTAGATCTTCTAGCTTTTTATATTCTGCCAGGTTCTGCTGCCTTTCCTTTTTTCCAGGTAGGCACAATAACCAGGTGGTGTTGTTGTGGTTCATTAAAGAATCAATTCTAAATGCACTAATGAAAGAACACAGCTAAATAATCACTTCAAAAGCAACAAAAAACTGCCCCCCAAGGGCTCAAATCATAACATACCTAAACATAATTTATATCTTAGACCCAGAAGCGACCCGAGGGGAAAATGGTAAATGATAATAATAATTCCCTTCCCTCACGCCTCGTCCCCAGGCTTGTTTCGACCACCGCATGCGGGCGTGGCAGCGGTGGCAGGAGGCTCAGAGCACGCTGCAGAAGAAGAGGGAGGTGGAGGCCAAGCTGCTGTGGGCCAACAAGCCAGAGAAGCTGCAGCAGGCCAAGGACGAGATCACGGAGGTGAGGCCGCTGATCTAATCACTGCCCGACTCGTTCTCAGAAGGTTCAACATGACAGCTCAATGATTTTACCGCAGAAATCCTAAGTGGTACATCACCATAGCAGATACATAGACTTTCCCTAAATCTAGAAATGGCCAATAACTTTATATTACATCTAAATTCACAGTATAAAACCGTTCTCATTCAGCAGAAACACACCTTTAAAACTATAGTTTGAGTTCTGAGTTAAAACAAAAAGACAGTGCTGTGTAATGACCTTTTTTAATACCAGCCAGCAGATCAATATTTGTAGCCTACTTTTCAGAGTCTGTTCTTTAGTGTTTCGATTATACAAACACTTTACTCTACACTATATACTATACACTATATACAATATAGTGTGTGTGCGTCTGTGTCTATATGTATATATATATATATATATGTGTATTATACAACAACATGTTGATTTGATTGTTTTGTATTTGTCCTCAGTGGGAGGCCAGAGTCACTCAGTACGAGAGAGATTTCGACAGGATCAGTGCGACTGTACGCAAAGAGGTTCTCAGGTTTGAGGTATGTGTTTTATTTTTTTGTCTTATGTTTTAACTTTTACATTAAAGACACACAACATTAAAACAAAACAGGGAAATGTAAATTGAATCACCAGCTGAGGCAGCACAAACTTAGAAGAAACGTCACTCAGGTCTATAAACGACAGGCAGCAGCATCATCAGGTTTCTATTAGGCCCAGCCAGCATTCAAGCAGAAAACCCAAAGGTATGATTATCAGTAGCGTCTAAATTACAGATGCTTCTCTTCCTATTAAACTGATATGGAGATGCTGTTTGCAGGTTTCATTACATCAGAATCTGAAAAAGCTGCACATCTACATGCGATAAAATTGCAGCAGGAAATTTTTATCGTTTCATATTTGAACATCATAATGAATCGAAAGCTGTTTAGGGTGAGATATCAGTAGGGTAATAAAAAATTGATGCCTGCTGAGCCGAGATTCCGTATGTTAGTGAGCATAATCTTCACTTCACTTAGATCTGGCACTCGTGTGTCTCCATAGGCCGGATTTTAAACATTCCATGAAACCACGGAGTAACTGTTGGGGGTTTAACCAGGAGCCAATTATAAAGAATACACTTCTGAGCCAGAAGTAATAATTTTTGATGCAACATGATCTTGGAGGGACCCAGGGGTCCATTCTGAATGCGAGGAGGATTAGTCCTGGTTTCTTTTAAATGCTGCATTTAAAATGACATTTTATTCTTTGGGGATCAGTGAAGGACACTTTTAAATGTTGGAATACTGCTAGAAACGGAGTGTAAGTTTGATCCTGACGTTTTGAGCATTACGAGTCATTTGATGCAAGATAGATCTTTATTTTTCTGCTTTTATTTTTAATGTTTCTTTCTTTGTCTGAGAGCTTTGAGACACGACCACACTTCTGTCTTTTACAGAAAGACAAGGCCAAGGACTTCAAGAGCCAGATAATCAGATATTTGGAGTCAATGCTTCAGTCCCAGCAACGGGTAAAAGTTTGATTCATTTACGAACTCATTCGTTGGTTTTTATTACATTCTGGCCATGGATTTGAATGTAATGTTCAGATGAATTGAATATCGCAGCATACTTGAACTGGCTTCTGGTTCTTCTTGCAGCTTATAAAGTTCTGGGAGGCCTTCCTGCCCGAGGCGAAGGCGATAGCTTAATGAGGAGGGAGGGAGACGTTCTGAAGACCCCAGACTGCCTTTTTTTGAACACTTTACCTCTTGACCAGGAACTGAGAGAGGACACACGAAACTTCCATCCATTTGTTTTGTTCTTTTGTCTTTTTAACCATAGTGTATTCTCTTATCTTGTACAGTTCTTTGATATAATAAGGTGCCGCATTTACACAAATATCTCTTCTCTGCATAATTCCTTGACTTTCAATGTTACAAAGCCGGGAATCCACAGAGACGGACATGTTGTATTTGTTAAACCTGCTGTCTGTCAGTGGGATATACAGTATATTTATGTTACTTAAAGTAGTATATTAAAGCGTTAACATTGAGGTACAGCCCTAGAGTAACATAGTCTATAGTTTACGTTAGAATATAGACGTATGTAAGTCATTCCAGTCTCTAGCAGCTTATTTTGAAGGATGCATGTCAGGTATTGTTATGATGCACTAAAATGCATTTTAATACAGAAGCGCTAAGCAGCCATAGTTGTAATAGTTATTTTAATGCCATTATCTCAAAAACAAATTAATAAATTGTCTTTTCAAAATAAAACACTTCCATGGTAAATAAAAGCAATATAACAAGTATGTATGCAGCATATACAAATGCAAACTTTAATTTAACATTGTGGGTAAGTAATATATAACACATTAAAAACAATGTAATCCTAACTCAACCCTACTTAAATCAGAACCATATACTCTCTACCACAATCTTTGTTCCAAGTACTTCAATGTTTCCTTATCTGTAAAATTTGAAATGTTTTATTTTGAAAAGACACGAGAGCCACTCGGTTGTCTTGACTGCAGTTGGTGAATTATGTCGTTATCTAGAGAAAACAAAAAAATCATTGTGACCTTGAGATAAACTGCATTAAAATGAATAATTTTGCAAGCACGGCTGTTTAGGGCTTCCGTGTTGTACTGTTGGAGGAGCAGGTTTTTAAATGAAATGCCACTATGGATGACTGAAGACATTTATTGAGAATGTTGGCACGTTGGTTCGGTGCATCACATGATGCATATGAGAAGGTAAAAGCATTAAAACTCTTTGACTTAACCTGTCAGAGTTGTAACGGATCTGAAGAAATGTGAAGCTTGAGCAGAGTGAATGTTTGTGAAATCCTGTCTGAATTTTCTGATGAATTTGCTAGAATCATGACCACTATATTAATCCATTTTCTCTAAAACAGTTCATGTATTTATCTTTTTTTTTGTCAGAGATTGAGGCCTGAAGGAAGTCTTTTGGAGCTGCTGCAGAGATCTTTTACCACCTGTGTAAATGATTCTGTACGTGTATGTACTCCTGTACACTTGAATTGAATCATGCAACCACTGTCAGATATGATTAGTAACTCTCTACTTTTGATCAATTGGATTAACAAAAGTTAAGAAAAAAACAGGCATAGACATTCAAATTATTTTGTTTATTTTTTCTATTTGTTTGCAAATGTAGTTTTTCTGTCCTATTTACATGAGCACATGCTTTATTTTTATAACCACTGCATCAGCACAAAATTTTCCTGAATATGCCTAACAGGCAGATGTACAAAATAAATGCGATTGGTTAAAGTTTGAAAACTGTTTCCATGCTTTTTTATCACCTTCTGTTTGGAATCTCCTCCTTCTGGTCAGTAGTAGTAGTAGTGATATTTTATGATATTGTTTTGTGCCTTTTTAATTTCTCAGGTAAACCATAATTAACTGCAATGCCCTCCTCAACCACCAGAGGGCCGGCCTCTTTCACTGTTTGTGTGTGTTTTTAATTATAATATATTCACAGAGAAGGGCTAAATGGCTTAATGTTGTTGTATAGCACTTTTTTCCTATATTTTAATATAGCATCTGCCTGTCAGTTTGACAATATGGTTAATTCAGAGTAGAATTGGTTTATGTCTGTTACTGGTGGGACCCTAAAATCATTGTACCAGATTGTTTAACTATCTTAAAAAGATTTTTAGAAAATTAGCAACCCATACTATAAACTAGTTTTATATTCTAGGTGGAATAAATAATAAAAAATGTTCTTTTTCAGTTACACCATTTGACATTTTGTGTCAAAAATGGTACAAAATCATGATTTTTGTGAAAATAAATTGTACAAATGGACTTTTAAATGATAAGAAACCAACATGAACACAAAAAGTACATGTGTTTTGTACAGATGTTTTTTTTTTCTTTTTGTTAAAAATTCCAGCTTAGGCTATATTGAGAAAAGGGTCAGTTTTAATAATAAAATAAATGTATATAACATTTTTTTCTTATATACTAAAACGGAAACAATATGCAAATGTCGAACATTTAATGGAGTCCCATTAACTCATAGAACGAGATTATGTTTACAACTTTTTCCTATATATATTTTAATATTATTTATTTAGTCAATTTTAGGTAATAAAATTCCAAAAAAAACAAATAAAAATAAAAAACATTCCATGAAACCACGGAGTAACTGTTGGGGGTTTAACCAGGAGCCAATTATAAAGAATACACTTCTGAGCCAGAAGTAATAATTTTTGATGCAACATGATCTTGGAGGGACCCAGGGGTCCATTCTGAATGCGAGGAGGATTAGTCCTGGTTTCTTTTAAATGCTGCATTTAAAATGACATTTTATTCTTTGGGGATCAGTGAAGGACACTTTTAAATGTTGGAATACTGCTAGAAACGGAGTGTAAGTTTGAAACAATAAAATTCCAAACATTTTACCATATCAAAGTAATATGTTTAAAACGTCTTTCTTATTCTGAATTTTGGCAATGTTTTTACCAAATGAATTATTTAAAAAATATTTTTTTTTTGCGTTAATTTTGTACGTATTCACCTCACCCGGAAGTGCTCGGTATGAAGCGGGCGGTGCCGTGTTTGTACTTCCGGTTTCTTCGACCAGCGAAGGCAACAGCAGCCGAGCAGCGAAGAAGAAGAAGAAGACACTGAGGAGAAGAAGAAGAATGGAGAGAGAACCGCTGCTCCGCTGCTAGCGTCAAACATCAGCAACAACACCGAGGATCTCCCCCTGTCTTTCCCCGAAACATCTCCAACAGCGGGCACCCTGCCCGGTACCGGATCGTCCCGGTGCCCCCCCCCCTCAGCGGAGGTGAGTCCGCTAGGTCCGTTTTGCAGCGAGCTAATTTAGCAGCGGGAGGCTATTTTCTCTCCGCTAGTATCTTCATGCTAACGGAGCTAATTTCCTTGTTGCGCTCGGTGCTGCTGTCAGCTAGCCTCCGGTGCGTGAAGGCGTTAACACCGAGTTGAGCCGCTGTTTTTTGACGTTCGGTTGATAAAAAAAATATGTTTACCGTGAAAATTTCGGGATTTCCCCAGAACAGCAGATAGTAGAACCTACCCCCACCGGCGAGGCTAGGTAACGGTCGGCTAATGTTAGCTTAGCGGCTGGTTTCGCGTTCGGAGCTAACTTGGGCTTCAGTTCGCCCACTAATCGATATGTTATCACTAATATTTCGCCGCTTTGTCCGTGAAACAGTAAGCGGACAAACCGCATTCTCGTTTCCCTTTGTTGAGATTCATGCCCGTTCACGAAGAAGGGAAGGTAAACTTTTTTTTTTATCTGTTGTTACAGCAGCAGGAAAAAAAACAAGAGTTTACAGACATTCAAACAAAAATAAAGAAATACCACCAGGTAGCATCAGGGTAGCTTAAAATACACAAATAATAACAACTAAGCTTGAAACATAACATAGGATGCAGTTAGTTTCACTAGTTTGTTTTGATATGATATTGGTGGTTGCTAGGTACAGAACAAAAAACCCAGAAACAACAAAAAATACGAGTTATGTTTAAAACAAAATAATGGAAAAAAGATATATACATTGAGACGAGGAAAAACACCTGTGATCGATTATCTTTATAATGGACTCCAGCTTCCTCCAGCAAGTACTTCATATATATTGTACAAATTAATGTATAGTTTGTGATTTTAATATCTTAAGTAGGATTAAAATGCAAGGACTTAAGTTAAAAGTATCAATGATTTAAAGTGTTGTACTTTTTTCAGTGCTTGTGTATAAATATTTGGTGTCTGGTGTTTCTGAAATAAGACGACCTGCTTGTTCTGTTGTGGTCTGGCCTGTGTCACTCAAACGTGACTCAAACACACGCCGTTTAGTAACGGCCCTTTTGTTGTGACATCACAAGGAAGTGGAAGTTAACGGTAACTGTCCCTGGTCCTGTGTAGCCGCCCCCGCCTTCCTTGTTTTGGGTTGCAGAGGGGGGGTTTTCAGAGTGTGTGAGATGGTGAACTGCATTGCTGCTACACGTCTAACATGGGGCATAAAAACATGACAAAATTTAAATATTAAACTGAAAAATTGGCCCCATACAAATCTTTTAAAATGTTTTGGAGGTTGTGATGACATTTAGATTTTATTCACTTTGATTATTTGGCTCATGAACAGAGTTCTGCCTCATATATTTGGGTTCCTTTTTTTAAAAATGTTTCTTCAATCTTTACATTTTTTTGAGAAATATCAGAGTTTTGACACTAGGTGTTTTCGTCCATTTGACATTTAACAGCAGACGAGGCCAATCGTAGGTGTAAACGTTTCCCTGTTGAGATCCGGAACAATTGCACCCAAATACCTACACTACTGTAGAAAAACCACAAACTGTCTCATAATCAGAATTTTGGCATCAACTTGGTACCAAAGTATTGGTTCTCGTTATACACCTAGTTATTTCAGTCTCTTCACTGAGACAGTTCATCTAAGACGTCGGGCTATTTGTCACTAAAGGAGGAAAAATACCTCTCAAAAAGCAGTAATGGTGTAGTGATTCACTGCATTGAGCTGTTGGTTTTACAGAATACACAGTTCCACTCCTTTAGTTAAGAAACCATGGTTGTAATAGTTATTTTATCTCAAACACAAAATTAATAATAATAGATTTTTGAGATAATACTTTTGAAAAGTGTCAAAACAAAATATTCAAAATAAAACACTTCTATGGTAAATAAAATCAATATAACATATATATAGATATATATTATATAAAAATGCAAACTTTAATTTAACATTTATTTACTTGATGTTTTCTGATTACGATTTTTCAAGTTAAGTTGGGCAAGTAATATATAACACCTAAAAAAATCAATGTAATCCTAACGCACCCCTACTTAAATCAGAACCATATACTCTCTACCACAATCTTTGTTCCAAATACTTTTTCTCATGTCTTCTTCACAAACACAATAAAGGTTTCACAAATTTGAAACGCTTTATTTTGAAAAGACACTAGACACTTTCAATTTTAGTGTATTTATGATGTATCACAATATATTGCATAATTGATTTATTTATTTTTTGGTCCCACCAATTTAAAGATGTGTTTTCACTTTTCAAGTTTTTTTTTTTTTGTTGAGTCCTTCAGGGGTAAAAATAAAAATAAAGACCATTGGCAGTCACGTGGGCACACATGTGTGTATACACGTCTGTTATGGATCTCTGTGGATTGATGGAGGAGGAACATTATGAATAATCAGAATTTCTTCCAGTTCCAGTTAATAAAATCTGGCTTTAAGGGGAGAGACAGCTGTTAGCTGGCGCTGCCACAGTAGGAGCTGCACTATGTTGGCAGGCCCCCCTCTCAGGCTGATCTTTCTACTGAAGGTTAATCACTCCGCTCACAGCCTTTACGCGTCTGTGGATGTGGAAAGATGTCAACAGATTAGTAGTTTTTAATAGATACTATGAGTTAGATTGCATCTGTTTCTCGAGATGTTTTGACAAGCCACATTTTGTGGGCTGTAATCAACTTTTTTTTTTTTTTAGGCCTCGAATGGAATTTTAATGCCACCTTTTAGTGTGTGACTGGGCTGAACTGTGTTCCTGAATAGCGCTGGATTCTAAAATGCTCTGCGTCTTTGTGATTAACCAATTTACACTGGTTTTACACTCCTGGAGTATTTAGTCTTTTTGGGTGAAATCTATCTTTTTACACGTACTTGTCTTGCTGCTATGGTTTTGGTCCTGTGATTAAACTGTAGTAATATTCTGATACTATACCCACATTTAACTCGGATTTGATGACAGAAATGTTGAAAATAATACCGCAATATATGTCTATATAATTTTCAGCGAGACTCTAACTGTAATATATTAATTTCTGATGCATCTTTCCTGCTGGAGGGATATTGATGTCATGCAGATGTGAGATCAGCAGGATTTCTTGTCTGTAGTCACCACTTACTGAACTTCGACAGCATCTTTAGTTGTGTGACTATCTTCAGGTAAAGAAAGGCGGCATGTTTCTTCCGAATAGCACAGGGCTGGGATTGTTCAAAATAACCAATGTATTATTGCATATATTCGGATTTCTTGTTGCTTGTCCACTCGTTTTGTTAATTAGTGGTATATTCATTATTGACATGTTTGATAATGTTAGCTAAAATTTTCTCCTATTGGTGAAAAAAATCAGAATAAAAATCAGCAGCAAACAGCTTTGTGTGAATTATGATAGATGTGGTAGGAAAGAAGAAATACTAAGTTCCGCTACATAACTCTTTATGTTCTTTGTGTAATATTTCGAGTCTATCCACTTTGAGTCATAAACAGTTTATGCTGTTTATCTGAAACCATGTGGAATGTCTTTGGAAATGGTCAATCCATAGTGTGAGCAACTGTTATTATCCATAGAACTATATTTGGCTATTTCCTGTAGACAAAACTATTGTGGTTTAAATGCATAAATGACAGGAAGAGAGAAGATGAACTGACACGCAAGTTGAGTCCAGTAAGTTCATCATTTTCCACATTAGACCTGCTTCCAAAAATGTCTGATTCCTGGAAGCACGTTGCTCAGATGATATCAGTTCCTCTTATCAAAGTCTAAACAAAGCAACTACACCACTGTGGACAAAGTGTTATTTGCTGGTAATACCACCAACACACTGAAGCATTTGTTCTAAAAAACATTGTTAAACAAACCTGTAAAGGAGTTTAGTAAACCAACTACAATTGGAGGTTATGAAATCCCTTTAAAATCGTCTTCTGGGAAACGACTTTCAGATGATGCCAAAAGGTGTGTTTTCTCCTGCACGTCTAATCTATCAGGAGACTCGCGCAGCTGGATGGAGGCCGGGGATTCCCCACCTGAACTTTCTGAACACCACAGACCACTTTCTACCCCACCCAACAAGAAATTGAACTTTGTTAAGCTTTTCTCTGGAGCTCTTGAAAGAACAGATTGTTTTTTGTCTGCCTCATAAATATTTAGGAGCCTCTCCCCCTATTGGCTGATTTGAATGGGGCTCAGGTGGGTGGTGAGTGTATACTAGTGACATCACAACATTGCAGAAGTTGTGGCGGCTGGTTTGTGAACAGGGGCTGTGTTTCTGCATTTCTCTGGAACAGTATTTCCATAACAGACGACCTTCCTATAATCAAAAAAACACCCTTCTATACAGCACTAGGGCAGGGGCATATCGAGGGGGGGGGGGTTCACATTTCAGTATTACTTCCTATGTTGTGATATGAAAAAATACAAGAATTGGAGGACTTTGTTTTTTACAAGCCACACGTTCTTGAAATTTAAGGCTACACAATCAATTTCCAGAACCGTGTTGAGTGAAACCCCACGTTGTCAGTGTTTCCCACGCGTAGATCAATCTGTGAAACATTAATGTGAAAGTTAATAGTAGCCCAGCATTTATAATTAATAAGAATTTCCCACTAGCCTACATTACATGCATGGATGGTTACTCTGCCGGTGTTGGGAAAATTCACTTTCAACATGTAGTTAAAAGTTCAGTTGTCAAAAATGACAGTTCATGGTTATAATTTTTAAAAATTCAGTTTTAACATTAAACTATGCATCAGATTCATGTTTTTCTCCAGTTTTTAATCTTTATCCAACCAGGGTTTAGTATTGAGGTGACAGCCTCTAAATTCCATCATTTCCTAACACTTTGTTTCATCCATTCAGTCCACACTAGTAGCAGCTGCAGAATATTCTCCAAAGCTGCTGCTTAAATGGTGTTTATTGGTAAAATAAGCAGGACTGTAGTCCTTAAGGTTCAGTCTGGGTCAGTACTGACTTCTCCATCACATGGTGTTAATGCTCATAGCTGTGGTGCTGCCTTCCTCCATGCTCCTGGCTGTTGCTCTGTGTTTTATGACGTATGGAATGAGAATCTGTGTGTTTTTTTAAAGGATGGAGTCCCCTCTGAATCGTTTTAATGCTGTTTTGAATCCATCTGTTTGAACTGAGTCAAGGAGTTTGTCTGTGATGTTCTCTAGTAGCTGTGGTGGTGGCCTAAATATAATATAAATAAGAATAGAGGTTTTATTACCTTACATGGAGCTGTTTTTTCTATGTGGGGAGCAGGTCCCTAAACAATGTTTCTACAGTGTTGGGAAAGTTCACTTTATACATGAAATGGTTCAAAGTTAAGGTCACAATTTTTAAAATGAACCAGATCAAATTATAATTCAACATAGTTCTTTTTCCCCCAATATGTTGCTGTGAGCTGTTATTTGTCAAAATTATTTACACATCCCATAGAGAACCAGAGACAGCAATTATTTTATCAGTTTTAACATTGAAACTATGGACCAGATTCATGTTTTTCTCCAGTTTTTACTCCTTGTCCAACCAAATTCTATAATTTCCTAACACTTTGTTTCATCCATTCAGTCCACACTAGTAGCAGCTGCAGAATATTTTCCAAAGCTGCAGCTTAAATGGTGTTTATTGGTAAAATAAAAGCAGGACTGTAGTCCTTAAGGTTTAGTCTGGGTCAGTACTGACTTCTCCATCACATTGTGTTAATGCTCATAGCTGTGGTGCTGCCTTCCTCCATGCTCCTGGCTGTTGCTCTGTGTTTTATGACGTATTTGTTAGTGTGACATGTATGACAGCTGCTGCCAGATCAGCTGGTTTTCAGCTACATGTTAAGGTCTGTTTATTAGGAGTTTTAGCTGGGTTTTTAACCTGGAAGGATCTAATGGAATCTGACTCACTCTGGAACTAAGTTCTACTATGAGAGAGCAGCGTTCACAGCCAGAATGAACGATTATCAGGATAAAAATACAGTATGTTTAGTTCATGTTTGACTGGAATATGAATGAGTTCAGGTACATCACTGTGTGATTGATATAATCCTGGAAAGCTTAGACGTGCACAAGCTGGCTTTATCTTTTTATATGATGATATCATGAAAAGTGTATTCAGCATTTCAACATCTCCATTTACTATCGTTTAACTGGCCCGAATGTCATTGAATTGAAATATTTTTGGTGGCGTGGGTAGCACCACACAATGCATCTTTGCCTATGGGAAACACTGTAGTGTAGTTTTGTGGCTGCACAGACAGGTCCAATCAGGTCTTTGTTGGCGCCATGCAGCACACCCAAACGTGCCTTCCCATCAGATGTTTGACCTCCGCTGTCTCCGTGGGAGTCACTTTGACTCGGTGGCTCCCGGACGCGACCCTTAGCCCGACTGATACCGTGCTGATCTCATTAGATCACGTTTCAGTTTACTCTGAACTCTGCTCGTCAGCCTGGAGTTCCCTCCCCGTGCTCGGCGGTGGGCGGGGCCGCCACGGCTGCACCTACGGCCGTGTTTACTCTACCAACGTTAACGCCGGCGCTCGTTTCCAGTCGGTGTTTTGCGTGAGACGACAACAACACTGTTTCTGATTGGCCGGTTATGTTGCGGGCTGCAGCGGTGCAGGTTTGCAGAGCCTGCATGTCACTCACTGACATGAGATCCGTGAGTTTTCCTTTGTAGAAAGCAGCAAAGTCATTAAAACGTGACGTGTTTGAGTTGATCTATAAGGGATATAATAATGCTCCATTACAACCTCAGTAATAATTTTAAGTAGATTGATCGCCGTTCTGCATATGCTTTGTGAAGTGGGTTGCATTAGGGTGCACGTGTGTACATAGTAAATAATGATGATAAACTTCAAGTTAGACTTGTCTTCACACGTTTAAACACAGCAGGATTGTGTAATCCGATCGTAAATTAAAACAAGAGGCAAAGACTTTCCAACCGGTTGCACCTGCGTTTGTCCAAAAATAATTAACTCGCGGGTCTCGTTGGTCTTGTGTAGAAAACGTGATCAGTGGAGGCTCTTCTGCGCTGTACCCAACATGCCTTTGTGCAATAGCAATCCGGCATGAGTAATGAGCTCTCTGAATCTAATAGCTGTCATTTTCACGGTTTGTGAAAACACATTTAAACTAAAGCCTGCGCATAATTTGATCTAAATGCATTTAAGTAGAACATGAGGATTTGAAATTGTGGGCTGACGTCCGTTTATGTTAAATGCTCTGCTGCATTATCGTTTGTCTAAATAATCATTACCTGGTCTCCCCTGCAGCTTCATTCGTGGTTTGTTTGGTAAAGGTTGTTAAAGGTCCCGCGTTGGGAAACATATTTAGGTTTAATAAAACCCCATATATAACTGAAAAATATGAGACATTTTTAAGGCACACATTCTGAATAGAGCTCTGTGTGCTTTGCCCTGGACTTGTCTTATAATCAACGATGTAAAGACACTTTCTACATTTTTTTTCCTTTCTACATTGGGTGTAATACACTAGGTCTAGACAAGAAGAAATGCCTGTGTGTAGCTGAGGATGAGTCAGGGTGTGATGCCGGTTTAAGGATGACCTGATCTGACATAAAAGTGAGCAATGGGCACGTCGCAGTGTTGGGTATTACCGCTGTTACCACTGTATGACCTGACAGTTGTTTTTCTTGCTAAAAACGTGTTTTCACTTGGATTACTGTTGGTGGATATATATATTTTTTCATATTAAATTGAGTTCACATATATATGTATATCATAGGGTCTTAAAAACTACAAGAATATGCTGATAACCACTATTAACCATTCATTTATTTATATTGAGGATTTTCAAAAGATTGGAATCTATGGTTTTGCGTTTCCATGTGACTATTATATGGGTAATGACATGCATTTTAACAAAAGGAAATGGGAAAAATGTCAGCTTTTGGTGTTGAGTTTGTTGAAGACGTGACCAGCTTGTCACTGTTATGTTTGAACGTTCATTCATTTTCTTAACACTCCGCAGATAATAAGGAATAAGCTGTGTTTGTGTTTCATGTAATATTGCATTGGTTTTAGATATCTTCCTGGAAAAGTGATTTTTCTATGGGGGCACAAAAGCATTTAATATGTGCTTATTTTTTAAGATAAGATAAAACTTTATTGATCCCACAACGGGGAAATTTGTGTGTTACTGCAGCGTTACAGATAAAGAGAAGAAAATAAAGCTGAAGAAGATAAAAAAAAACCTATAAAAAAATTAAAAACACAACACAATGTACAAATTCGCAGAATTTGTTGATCCGCATACACAAATGCTAATAAATAGTAAGAAAAAAGTATGCATAAGCAAGGCATATATACATACATACATGCACGTACATTCCTACATACATACACGTACACACATATTTGCATATATATATATGGACATACATATCCACGCACATACCCACATGTACACATATATAGCCAATGCACACTTTAGGTGCAGGGTGTGTGTGAAGAGAAATTGAAATTGGAACCTGGAATGCACTGAGAGCTGGTTGGTTTGTCTGAGGTCTAACGTGACCTATACAGACAGGAAGTAACACAGGTCTGGTGTGAACGCTCTCTCGACGTGGTTTGTTTATTATCCTCCAGCAGCAAGAATGTGTGTGTGTGTGTGTGTGTGTGTGTGGAGGTGTCGGGTGAAGAAGCTTCTTCTTTTAAATAACAGACTCACACTGGACTTTAAGTGGCCTACAAACCGCTGTCCGCACAATGGAAAGAGTCACAGCTCGGCATTGATCTCTACAGCAAACCTGTTTCATAGCCACGCTGTTCTGTCCCGGTTTTTTATGTAATAGCAACCGTGCACGGTTGCCCTTGAGAGCAAACGGGGCTGTCTTTGATGCCGAGATCTGTGCAGGCAATACTGAGCATGAGTCATCCGGAAGCCCACACACACACACACACACACACACACACACCTCTCAGCAGCAGCCTTTTCATGCTGCACAATTACAGTGCTGTCATGATCCGTTAAATAAAAACATTTAGATGTCTTTTTTGTTGTTGTTGTTGGGGGGGTGGAGGGTTGAATAATCATTAGTAGTTGGTATTCTGCCTAATTTACAGTCTATATTCTGTGTGTGGTTTGTTGCACTAATTGGCTGAAGATAATTAACAAAATAAGTAAATCCCCCAAAGGACTCGATGCACACATCAGATTGCTTAATCATAATTTGTTTTTTTTATAATCACATTATTTAATATGCACAGGGTGGCAACCAAAAAATGATTTTTTTTTTTTGATTTTTTTTTGGAGCACCTGATGAAATCAAACCGGCGTCCATCAAGTTAAGCTTTTGTGTCCTTGAGAGCAGACGCAGCTTTTATATAATTGTTTACATAATATTCCCGGCTGACATTGTCTCTATCCGTGGGTGTCAGAGTCTGAGGAGCTCCGACTGGCGTTGACGCTCAGGCCGGCCGCCGCGTTTTTTTCAGCGATCGTCGATAACGCGATGATTATCTCTGAGGCACGGCGGCGGCGTTACCGTAAGCCAGTCCCGTCCTCCACCAGCCTCGCCTGCCTGTAAACACGGTTTTTCCTGTGAATGTGACTCATGACCTCGGGCGTTCTGATGAGAAACCAGGAAATCTGGCAACTCTAAGCTTTATAATTAAAAAAAAAAAATATTTATTGTAAAATCACAAATGGGGGGAAAATCATCACAGATTTTATTCAGATATCATTGTTGAATTTTTAGGTTGTAAAGGTTTGTAGTTCTAACCATTAAAAATCATTTCAATACTTTTAGATCCGCCTTATTTCCCTCTAAACTCCCAAGCTCTGTCCTAATGCGTTTTCCTTACACATTTTGAGAACTATTCGTCTAAACTACCCAAGGAAGTGCAGTGTCATTCCTGGTGCAATTTGATCAGATGGTGGCGCTATAAGAAGTACAGTAATTGTACTGTACTCTGTGATTCCTGACTTAAAAGAAATGAGGGTTGCAGCAGACCTGCAGTTTTCTGAGAGTTTGTTCCAGAAATGTCGAGCATAAAAAGGGTTTTATTTCCACACATTTGGGTAGGTTGTAGAGTAGGCAATGCAGTGAAGTTAAGATGGACAAAATGTGCAAAACATTCGTTTGGTTTTTTAAAAACAATATTTCCATATTGTGAAAAAAATATAGCATATGGTAGATGTATCACAGTATTTTGTATATCATTATACAGGTTGACATGAATAGAAATATTTTTTGGGGAAAAAAAAATTTCATATTTTTTTTATAAAATGCCAACCTACAATCATACAACAATTTTAAAAAACAAAAGCAATCTGTTCTGAAAGCCATTTTATTGAGTGAACAGGAAATGGAGAAGATGTAATGTTCATCTTCATTATCATAGTCAGAACGTGTTCATAGTCTGTATATACTGCACCATAGTTATCTGTATTATTTTACACTGAATTATATTATCTGTACTTATTAAATAGTCTGTATATGTATATATAACCTGTACACACTTCTGGTTAGATTCTATCTGTAATCTGTTGCTTTGTACTTGTGACATATGCAATAACAATAAAGTTGAATATACGCTGATCTAATCAATCTATAATACATCTGGACAATTTACTTCAAAGCAAATTGAACAAGTGTTTTTCTTTTTTTTAAGCTTCTGTAATTAGTGATTGGTTGGATTAAACCTATGAATGCAGCATTAGTCCGTACATGTGTCACATCAAAACATGACGAGTTAAACATGCTCGGGACGCGTTGGGCCAGGAGCAGTGTCATTGCAGACCAGCGGGAAATAGGGATTATTATGCTTCAATGACCTAGCCTAGTGTGTGTGTGTGTGTGTGCACGCCCTAAGCCTAGATGGCATAGTTGGATTTTAAAACCTAAAATAATTTTTGGGAGATTTTGTGAGCGGGGGATTAATGTTGTTATAACTGTGCTACATATGTGCTGCTTTTCATGTCTGACGCTCCCTATTTCTCGTCTCTGTTCACAGGTCTTCCACCTTCCTCCCTCCTGTGACAAATGTTGAAGCCAAAGATCGGCCTGTACGACGAGTGTTAGAGGTGCCGGCCTGAGGACTGGGGGAGGGAGGGGGGGAAGCGCCCGTTATCCCGACGGCGTTTTTTTTTTTTCCGTCTCATGACAGCGGCTGTGCTGCTCCGGCGCTGCCAGTGACCAGGGCTGTGGCTGTGGTGGGCCCGGCCCAGGAGGCCCTTCCCGTGCATCACTCCAGGCGCCCGCCGACCCGCACCGCACGCACGCCATGGACCAGCAAAGGGATAAATACGGCGAGCGGCCCGCCCGGAGCACCAAAGTGTCCCAGGGAAGCCGCAGTGGACACTCGTCCCGGCCGTCGGGCTCCTCCAGCTCCTCCGGCGTTCTCATGGTGGGGCCCAACTTCCGCGTGGGCAAGAAGATCGGCTGTGGAAACTTCGGTGAATTGAAGCTTGGTAAGATACGTCAAACGTTGTTTTAAATCATTTAAAGCTCTCATATATCCACACAGACCGGTGTGTTACTGAGTCTGAAATGTTGGAGACAAAGACATTAAAGACATTACACCACAATCACTGATAAGACCATTTATGTAGTTTTATTTTTCAGTATCATATGGTTTGACATGGTCAGTCAAAAAATCTTTAAGGATTTTATTTTTTAATTTCAGATGCACTTTAAATATTTTCTGTTACAGTCAATAAATCTATTCTTTGTTGTAAGTTGGTCCATATTTCTTTCTTTTTTAATTCTGTTATGCAGAGGTATTTTACAATTTTATAGACAAATGATTCTATTTATAGTCGCAAGCAAGATGTTTTCTTCTGCCATGGGGAGGGCTTGACAGAAAATAATTGAGAAGCACTGCCCTAACACGATATATTTGAAATCATGATTAAAAAAAAAACTCCGTATAGTTTTACAGTGTCCTTTAAAGCGCCTCGTTGAAGCTCCAGGAAAGCTCAGGTTGTCTTTGGTCCGCCTCATAAATATTCATCTCTTCTGAAAGCAGTGGGGGCAGGTGGGCGTGCAGCTGCACCTTCTGACCCGAGCAGCTGATATGAGGTGTAATACAGTGCGGGGCATGTGTAGGAATGCAGAAGTTCAACCGTGTAGAGAATGCAGTGCCAAAGAGAACGGGCCGTGCACTCAAACTGATGTAGATCTTTGCAGGGAGCTACAAGTATAATTCATTGTACAAACAGAATAAGAAGCTTAAAGACGTTGCTCTTAACTCTACTTTTGGTCAGTAACATTCTAATATCAAAAATGTAATGTATATTTTTCCTCTCCTTTCTCATTCAGGTAAAAACCTCTACACCAACGAGTATGTAGCTATAAAACTGGTAAGTGCATGTTTGTTTTTCTTATTGACACCTCTCTTCTGCGGATATACCACCTTGAGAGTGGGTTGTGCTGTGAATTCACAGTTTACTCCGTTTTGCACTTGTATCTCTGTAAACAAAAAAGAAGAATTGGAACAACCCACAAGATATAAATTGCTGCACTTGCTTGACAGGGGGTTCTTAACAGTGTATTATTTTGTAATTTCAGCCATGCTTTAATGACAATGAAGCTGCTGCAAAATCTTCTAAAAGTGTGAAAATGCAGATGAATTTATGCAACTGGAGCCATACGTAAAAAGGTGGTCATGCAAAGAGAAGTTGAATAAATACAGTTGTTTTCCAGCAATATAAACTGGCTATTTGAGATGGAGTTACTGTTCCATCTGTGACCTATTTCACAAATGATGCACGTATTGATAAGTATCTGTGCTCATGAGGCCAGTATCCGCATCGATGAAATCCTAATGATACCCGTTACTATTCAGGGATGAAACGCAACCTGACATGTTGGTTGGTTGTTGTGCAGTCGGCTGCTTGTGACACAGCGTGAACGCTTGGCGAGGTGCGACTTTCCACCGCCACACTGGAAATCATGAGAATTGTGCATCGTCACAGTCTTAAAGTATTAAGCCCACCGTGCCAAATAATTTTTAGCAACCTATCCTACAGTGATTTATACCTTTTTTTTTATTTTTTGAGAAACATGAGTTTTTTCATGTAAAATCTCACTAATAGCCTGTTTATATACTGTATATAATTCATATCATAGTCAGTTTTCAATTGGATCAGAGTATGAAGAAAAAATCCAAGATTTTCTCGATTCCGATGTTGGACAAAAATCCAGAGGTCAAACCCTGCAAGATGAGCCGAGAAAACCCGACTGACTCTATTCATTGTTATTGATAGCAACTCAACAGCTGTACGCAGACGTGTTCGCTGTTCTGACATTACTTTGAGGATTGTATTATCCCCTAATCATGCCTCCAGAGAAAGCAAGTGGAAGCAGTAAAGCGACTGATAGTGAAGAGAGGAACGTAGGGCGAAAAACTGTTGAGTTTAAAAAAAGAATTAAAAAGCAAAACGAGCAACAGTTAGCGGGGGGATAGTCTTAGCGAGGACGGCATTTGTGACAAAGCGAGACATCTCTTTGACGATCTGAAAAGAACATTCATTATATTATATTTATATTTATTCATATTTATTTATACATTATCGAATCACTTATTTATGCAGTTTATGGTGTAAAATAAAGAACAAAAGCTTTAAAAGGGTGTTGTTTTTTAGTATTGGAATGGATTACAATTTTTTCCCAATATTTGTAATTGGGGAAAAAACAGACTCAGAATCCGAACAAATCACTTAGTTTTTACATAACTAAATAAAATGTATAAGTAGATTGAAGTGTTGTATAGATTCAAAGGTTGGTGGGGTGCATTATGAGTTAACTTTCCTCCTTCCTTGAGTTCCTGTCATTAACACGGTGCTGGTTTGGTTGTTTTTTCTGTGCAGGAACCAGTGAAGTCGAGGGCACCACAGCTGCATTTAGAGTACCGGTTCTACAAAACACTGGGAACGACAGGTAAGGTCACGGGTTTGAGTCTCCCGCTCTTTCCTGTGTTTTTTTTTTTTTTCTTTTCTGTCCCCCATGATTTGACCTTAACAGCAGATCAGCTCAGAAGATTGCATCATTTCCACAACAAGTGATTACCGCTCTGCAGTTATGCATAGATACTAAGCTGGCTCAGCAACTTGTTTTAATCTCTCCAACTTTGTGTGTTAGTGTGTGTGTGTTTGTTGATGCCGCCGACCATAGCCGGCGTGTGGAAGGCGGCGACCTTGCTTTTCAAGGGCTGCCATGCGAAAAACGAGGAATGAACATGACCTATAGCTGCTGCTAAAGCCGTGAAACAGATGCAATGTGGGATGTTTTAATCGTGAATACTCGAAAAGACGTCCCTGTTGTCGTGGAGGCAGTGTTGGTCTGGCAGGATCTGGTCCGGGTGTGTTGGAACATGTTTCTGTGTACACAGCAAAGAGCCTATTCGCTTTTTAAATATAGGCAAGTAGTTGTCTTGAAGTTGTTCACATAGTCGTGACTTATTATTATTATTATTATTGGGCAGTTGAGATTGCGAACCACTGCTTATACACATCGGTTCAGTCATTCGGTTGAAACCGTGCTTCCTCCTCCTCCTCCTGCAGAATGCTAAATCGCAGTGGCTTCAATTTTTTTTTTTTCCTCTCCAAAATTGAGTTATAAGTGAAACTTAACTTTTCAAATATCCATTTTATCTTGTGACAGAGTCTCAGAGTTGCACTGTTTTGCAGAAAGGGGGTATTAAGGATCGCAGTAACTACAAAAACACACTTAAAAACAGAGATAAATCGCAGTATTGTAATTACTGAAATTTGTAGCTGTTTCTCTGTATTGCTGAATCTACCTGGATTTTTTAGAACTTTGTTTGATAAATTATTTCTCTGGTGTACTAATACTTGGCGATAGATTTTATATGAATGGAAAGTTTCTTTATTTTCCTTGTTGTTGTTGCTCCCTTTGTGTGGAATGTGGAGCGTGCATTTGTGTGATGAGTGTGTGGGTTGTTACTCGTGTAAAATTCGTCAAATCTTCTCTCAATGCCAAGCCGGTCCCAGAGGTGTTCCGCTGGGTCGAGGTCAGGCCGTTCCATTGTTTCTCCTCCCGTATAATAGAGGTATATTTAAACCCTCGCTCTGTGGAGTTTGAGAATTGTCATCCCGGAACAGGGAGTTTAGTTCCAGGCTGTGGAGATAGGGGATAAACTACCGTATTTTCACAACCATAAGGCTCCGTACTAAAAGGCTCAGTCTCAGTTCTGTGTGTCATTACTGTATTTAACACACACATAAGGCACCGAAGTATAGGGGAGGGTTTATATACACACATAGCTATATACACAAATAGATATATACACACACATAGAGTGGCAGCTTAACTGAGTTTGGTTGTGCTTTATTTAAATATTGATTACAGAGCACTAACATTTTTAATCATTGTGCGCATGGTAAAACACACGGATAAAACAAGCACACAAGTGTGTGTAGCAGGGTAATGTCATCAATCAAATCATTCAATCTGTTTCTGATTCCAACAGCAGCTAAATCTCCATCAAACACGCCAACTTCACTTTCTTCGGTAAGTTGCTGTGCTAGCGTGGTCCTGCTCCAGATGGAGAAATGTCACTATTTTATGAAACGAAAGCCCCAAGATGGACCTCCTTGAAAATGTTCAATTTTCATATCTTCTGCTAGCTTTACTGCTTTTAGTCGAATGGTGACTGTCGGAATGCTTCTTCCACTCGTTTTTTGCTCGATGATTCACTGATTGAGTCTTTCCTCCAACTCCACCTGCCTTATGTTCCGGAACTCAGCTTTGTCTTTCATTAATCTTAAATTCTCTCTCAGCTGCTCAATTGCCATCTTCCTCTGTGTAGCTGATTTCCTTCAGTTTAAACTGTGCTTTATCAGCGTGTCTCTTTACCATTTTCAGGTTGTTAAAACAACCATGTTCTGCATAACGCACATCCCCGTTATTTTATCTACAATCCATGCCCACACTTCCCCTACATACATACATAGGCCGCACCAACATTTTGTAGAAGATATAAGACTTTAATGTGGCCTTATAGTAGTGAAAATACGGTAGCTGCAGCCTCTCGTCTAAATATCTTCCTGCCGCCCCACACCATCACGCTGCCTCCTCCAGAAGGTGTTACTCTCTCGGTGCAGCAATCAGCACAGCGTCCTCCCTCAGCACTTTTACTTATTACTTCATTAATACATGTTCACTCAGTGCCGCTACCGCTAATCTACTGCATTTGGCTGGATAGTCAAAGAACTTTAGAGCTATTTTTTCCTCTGTTATTTGTGTCTTTTGTCATCGGTTTCTCTGTGTTGTGCAGGCATTGTGCATATTTTTCAGTGAAACACAACTTTTTTTTTTCTTGCTTTTTTTTGGAGGATCTCCTGAGTCAGGTGATCGTTTTCCTGTGACTTCACCACTACGACCTCGTCCACATTACACACACAGAAATTTGATCCTTCGTAATAAAACAGTATTGATTGTGACCACTTTAAGGGAATGAGCCTGTGAGGTTTGACCTTAGTGAGCATGTTTGCCTGAATATGGGGGGAAAAATATATAATTTAATTTGCCCACATGGCTTTAATTCTATGTCGTGAAGCAGGTAGATTTTGCTGTGGTGTGGCGACTTCTGTAGCTTCACTGCGTGGGACCTTTTTTTAAGCCTGTAACACTTCATCGTTCGGTATCACAATGAGAGGTAATGCAATAACGGACGCGTTTCCACTTCTCTCCCTTTTAACGCTCGTCCCTGGAGAATTTTCCGAGTTTGTCATAAAGGATCGGAGGAATGTCCGCTGACCCGTCCCCGCTACGACAACCACTGACAGGGATCTTGTGGGAATTAAATAACGCGGAATCAAATTAAGGCGCAAACCTTTTTAGTCCTGCTTCTAGAGGATGTTGCTGGGAGCACTTTGAACAGACAGAACAATAGCTTGGCTTTACCTGTTTGTTTTTTTAATAAAAAATGTGCAAAATAATCCTATTTTAAAGAATTAGTTTTATTTACTATGATTTGTAAAATGGCTGAACTGCAAAATTGTGATTAAAAATCAATATATAATATAATGTAATTTTAAATAATATATTGTATTATATGTATATTATTATAATGTAATTTTAAAAAATCAAATATATTTTTTTATTCTATATTTTTAGTACAGACAATTAAAATATACCACGTGACAAAGTGAGACACCACAACATGAGGAAAAAAATGGTACCAGCACCAAAATACGTGTAATTTTTATAGAAAACAAATATATGTAGATTGTTTGGTTTTTTTCAGATATGGTTGAAAAATTATGGATTTTATTACGGGGAAAACATCTTTGTACTATTATAGCTATGTTTTTTTTTATTCATTAATTTAAAAAAAATCTATAAGTTTAGCCTCTTTGTTTATTTTGAGAAAGAGAAAAAATTTAGGTTTTAATAAAAAAAAAAAAAAAAAAATTGACGTTAGTTTGAAAAATATCTTTATTTTTAGGCCATTTTTAGCCCTTCTAGAAGCACATGAACACACTTAAACGGTAGCTGTTGATTTGATAAACTTAACAAGATCATTTTCAATTTTGTGGAGCGGCCAGGTCTCATATTTTATTTTATTTTTTAGTTTTTGGGGAGCTCCACATGCATATATGATGACCAGACCAGGGAATATAAAGGATATTGTTTTGCAGAAAAGGCCCGGGCTGGAAAAGGCCAGCTGTGCGGAAACTCATTAAATATTTAGCGAGTGGGTCTGCCTCCCTCTGTACTAACCTGCCTCCGTCCTCTCCTTCCAGATGGGAGGAACGTGACCTTGTTTCTTCTCGTCCGCGTGCTGCCGCGCCACGTTCCTTCTCAGACAATGGCGCCGCGACGGGGATCTTCATGAATTTATGTAGTCTGGGCTCAGATGCTTAATCAGATGTTGTTTATTTTCTGGCCGCGACCGACCGTCGGCGGATATTCGTGAGGGTTAATTGATTGGGAAATTATAAATCTCCGTCCGACTATGCTGAGGATGTTTGTCGGTGGCGGTGATGGACGGCACAGGGCCTTATTGTGCCATGGACAAGATGGTTGTGGAGATCAAGAGGTGTTAGCAGTCAAACCTCGTCTATAAACATTACACCTGCTGCGTAACCATCACAGTCCCACAGAGTAAAGACGACTGGAATATGTCAAGAGAAGCCAGAGGTCGTGGATTCATTAATAAAGCATATGGAGAAGCCAGAGGCCATTTTAGTGAACACTTAACATACACACATATACATATACCATCAGCATTGAAACCGTATTTTCACGACCATAAAGCACCGTACTAAAAGGACCAGTCTCAGTTCTGTGTGTCATTACTGTATTTAACACACACTTAAGCCACCTAACTATAGGGGAGGGTTTATATACACACATAGATATATACACACATAGATATATACACACATAGAGCGGGAGCTAAACTGAGTTTGGTTGTGCTTTATTTAAGTATTGATTACAAAGTACTAACATTTTTTAATCATCACATGGTAAAACACACGAATAAAACAAGCACACAAGTGTGTGTATTTAAAAATAGAGCGGGGTAATGTCATCAATCAAACCATCAAAGTCCTCATCCTCTGTTTCTGATTCCAACAGCAGCTAAATCTCCATCAAACATGCCAGCTTCACTTTCTTCACCATCAGAGTCACTTTCCTCTAAATGATGCGTTATAATCCGCTGGAAGTTGCTGCGCTACCGTAGTCCTGGTTTGGATGGAGAAATGGCACCGAAACAAAAGCACCAAGACAGAAATTTTCAGTTTTTCATTTCTTCTGCTGCTTTACTGCTTTTAGTCAAATGGTGACCGTCAGAATGCTTCTCCCACTCATTCTTTGCTCTGTGATCCACTGATCCAGTCTCTGCTCTGTGATCCACTGATCCAGTCTTTGCTCTGTGATCCACTGATCCAGTCTCTGCTCTGTGATCCACTGATCCAGTCTCTGCTCTGTGATCCACTGATCCAGTCTGTGCCCGTGATCCACTGATCCGGTCTTTGCTCTGTGATCCACTGATCCGGTCTCTGCTCTGTGATCCACTGATCCAGTCTCTGCTCTGTGATCCACTGATCCGGTCTTTGCTCTGTGATCCACTGATCCGGTCTCTGCTCTGTGATCCACTGATCCGGTCTCTGCTCTGTGATCCACTGATCCAGTCTCTGCTCTGTGATCCACTGATCCAGTCTTTCCTCCAACTCGTACCACCTGTCTTATGTCTTAAACTCAGCTGTGTAGCTGATTTCCTTCAGTTTAAACTGTGCTTTATCAGCGTGTCTCTTTACCATTTTCAGGTTGTTAAAACAACCATGTTCTGCATAACGCACATCCCCGTTATTTTATCTACAATCCATGCCCACACTTCCCCTACATACAGACATAGGGAGCACCAACATTTTGAATAGAATATAAGACTTTAATGTGCCCTTTTAGTCGTGATGTACAGTATATTTGTTTTTGAAGCTGCTGTCTTGCCACTTGCAGGCATATGTGACTCAGTCAGTCCTGGTAACTACACCCAGGCATCGCTCTCATTATAATTTTTTTTTTTTTTAAGAAAATTGGATGAGAGAAGTCAAAATTGGTGGCTTCCATCAAAGTTTCGACCTCCACCCGTGCAATTAAAGTTTGCCTAGATTCAGTCTGTTATGAGGACTGTTTTGGTGTGTACAAGACGCCGTCTGCCATTCCTTTTAGTTTTTACTTTGCTAGTAAAAAACCCTCGTTTCCATTCGAACAGCCGTTTATCCTTATTTACAGCACATCTCCCTGATCTGACACGTTTTTTTTTTTTTTTTTCGGCCTCCCACGGGCACCCGCAGGGTTTTTTTTCCCGAGGCTTCTCATTCCTACGGTACAATTAGCAACCCACAGGACTGGATAATGATGTCCAGAAACACAGGATGGAGCGCAGCGAAAACTCCTACATGCCCATATGTCGGCTGAAAATATTTACGCCGCCTTTTCATGCTAGAATGCGACTCCTGCTGCCCGGGCTGGTAACAAATAAATATCTTCAGCAACATATTTCATAAGCTTATATATATATTAAAGTGGAACTATCCAAAAACAGCTCGTCAGACCGTCTTCTCTCACACTGAAAAATAATTGGTTCCTTTTCCTACTGAAAACACCCACGTCTGATATGATTGGCTGCCGTGTTGGAGAAGCCACGCCCCCCTCAGAGACGAGAACGAGACTTAAATATTCACACATAATCACAGAATGTGTGTGTGTTGTTCATTTTTTTTTATCCTTCTAATAAATTTTAAAGTTCTACATCAGGATCAGTATTTAATGATTATCATGAGCTCTTAGCTCCTTAGAGGAGCAGCTCTAGGATCCATGTTCCAAACTTAATGCGACCTGGTTCACATCCGCAGCCTTAGAGACGATGTTTCCCCCCCAAGAGTCGGTCAAACAAAGGACTCGCTTTAGGATCAGGGACCTAAAAATACATCCCTATATTGTTGAAACGTATACGCAATTATATGTTTCCACGGACTGAGCACGGCTCCAGCCGTCGCATAATGCATCCAGGTCCGCATGATTGAAGCGTTCCTTTGGGGAAGTTTTTTTTTTTTTTAATGGGAATCTTACGAGCAGCAACAAACTTCCAACACTTTGACCTGATTTCCTGTTCCTGTAGAACTCGGCCTCATGTCGACGCGGTCGAAGGCTCTGCTTTTGTTTTCTTCCAGTTTAGTTTTAGAAAAGACCCTTTGTGTGTGTTTTATAGCAATAAGAGGAAAGTTACAACAGCTCACATCTGTCATCAATTTGCACACATGCATTAAGTTGAGAAACAACACACTCTTCTTTTTTTGCCACACTAAACAATGCAGAATCTCAAAATTGATCACTTACATTATAACATATTTTCTTTCAGAAAACTGGGGGAGGAATTATAAATTCACTTTTAGAGTGTATATAACTTAATTTTATTCATGTTGTGTGGGTTGAAAGGACAAAAAGACTTATTAATGTAATAATAATGATAAAACTTTGACCCTAATTCAAACCTTTTCTGCAAAAGTATGCAAATTAGTGCGTATTAATTTGGGCGCTGTCTCATTTGCATATTCATACGTACAGTTTCTTCAAATGTTGCCTTGAGGTAAGAAATCGACAAAACTTATTTTATTCAAATCGTTTGACCTGTTCACCTGTAGTGTCTCACCTGGAGCTGATCTACTTTTCCGGGAAGTTCATCAAAGTTAATTCCTGCATTGAAAAAGAACATAAAATCAACCCCACGAGGGTCAGAGCGGCCGAGAAGTTTAAAAATAAAAAAAAAAATTTTAAAAACGGGGCCGAGGCGACAAATGGATTTCTGGGCAATTACAGCGAGCGGAGCAGCGAGGATACGATTCTGTCGGGAGGTTGTGATATGAAGCCGTGAAGGAGATTAGTTTCCAGCCCTCTGGGGACACACACACACACACACACACACACACACACACACACACACTTTTTCTGTTACTTTGGGGTTAATGTTTATGGAGCGGCTTCTCGTTAACCTCGCGCTGCTCCCTCACTGATACGTCTAGTCCGAGGCCTCTTATGGTCCGACCTCGGACCCGACTTAGAAATCTCATTATTCAAAGGAGACAGGAATAATAAACACTGGGTGCCCCCCCCCCCCCTTTGCCGGGATTCTGCTTTTCATTATCATTTAACCAGTTTGCTTTTCTTTCAAATGTCTGCAATAAACTATGTGAGCTATCAAATCTAACACACTTTAATATAATTTTAAAGTTAACGGGTATTTGGATTACACTGACAAATGTGCAGGTGTGTGTGTGTATGGGGGGGGGTCTAATCCCTGAAATAATGGCTCTTTCCTTGTGTTGCAGCGGAAGGCGTCCCCCAGGTGTTTTACTTCGGGCCCTGCGGGAAATACAACGCCATGGTTCTGGAGCTGCTCGGCCCGAGTCTGGAGGACCTCTTCGACCTCTGCGACAGGACCTTTTCGCTGAAGACCGTCCTCATGATCGCGATTCAGCTGGTGTGTGTGATTAAACTATCCAGTGGGTTCTTGCAAGTAAGGTTTTTGGAGGAGGGAGAAATAGGAAAAATGGCAGCAAATCAATCGTCAAAATCTGTATCTGAGTTGCTTTCATGGTAAATGAATCATGATCAGCAGCATTGTCTATAATATAAACTGTTGCTGTCACTGTTTTTTATTTTAAGTTATTTAGTCCATTCACTTTTTCCTTCAATGTAACGGTTACATTGAAGGAAATAGCAAATGGATTATTATTCACTCCATTGTTATTCACTAATAACGGAAGGTTTATTTGTATAGCAGCTTTACAAATAAACTTGCCTTCCATTATCAGTTAAATTTAATTTGTGTATATCAATGTGGGGCATTTCCAGGGGGCTTACATCGCAACCCAACCCATTTTGCAGAGATTTCAAAATAAAAGTCACCCAGATTCAATTGTTAAAAGGGTCTTGGTGTGAAAAAGACTCACAACAAGAACATTATCACCTCACGATCGCTGTTAATAAGGATAAAACACGCTGGGTTATTACAGGGATCCCATCGAGTGGCACGAATCCGGTTACCGGTCGTGTTTTTGATGCCGATAAACGCTCGTGAAGCCAGACGCCGCAACGTTGGCGATCGACAGTTTGACTCTGGGCTGTGTGTTAAATCTCCTCCTCCAAAAATAAGAAAAAATCCGAAAGATCAATATTCGGCTTTAGTGTATTAATATTGTACTGCGATATATATGTTATTATTAGTGCTTTAAAGTGTGTGAGTGGAGTAATGGACGTCCTGTGAAGGAGGAATCTGTCCACACGTATTACTCTACTACCTGTCAGACTGCTGTGAGAACCGTGGGGGGAAAAGAGCAAAGCCATCATTGAATCTCATCAGGCGCGAGCGGCCCGGAGACTCGTTTGACCTCGTCCTTTTATTTATTTATTTTTTGCCGCCTCAGACATCTGAAAAATTTCTAACATTTCGTTCCGTCAGCGCAAAAATCTGCAGCGCTCCCTGTAATGCGGATAGCCTTTGCGAATTTGTAAGGAAAGCTACAAAACAGCACAACATAATACTGATCCTGCAGAGCACGTCTGCTCCTGAACGTCTCCTCTATTCATTCCTCTTTAGTTCTTTTGGCACCGACTACTGATTCCACTATAAGTGCTGCGAGCTCGTCGTCTTACTTTATTTTGGTCAGCAGCTGGAATGTCTCGTGTTTACTTCAGTGAGGCTTCAGGGCTTCTAGATAAAATATCTCTTAAACGCATTGACGTTTAAGTTGATCTGGTCGATTTATAGATTTGTTTGTCACACCTTTTCTGTCTCACATATTGAATGCAGCGTTTCGATCGATGACCCTAATTGTCAGTCTTTTCATGCTCTTACAATCTGTAAATGATTCATCAACACAGGCCGTTGTGGCGCGACAGTATCAAAGCTGCAGCGAAACAGGGCGGAAACGCTGTGAATTAATCATCAGTCAGTCAGAATAAATTAATCAGCAGCTAATTAATGAACTTTTCATCATTATTGCATAGAAATACTTTATGGTCACAACTAAGTGCAAACCTTCAAGTCATTTGATGGACTAAAAGGTTATGAATTACTCAAATTAATGGCATGAATCAATAATGATGATGTGAATTAGTTGAAGCCTCAGCGTGTGATTCATGGCTCTAAAGGTCCAAGATGTGTAGGATTTAATGGATCAGATGTTGTCATATAAATAAATATGATAAATATTTTTACTGTATCCGTCGATTATGCCTTATGATTCCACTGGTTCTTTTTTCCATTGCTCATTAGATTTCTCGAATGGAGTACGTGCACTCTAAAAACCTCATCTATAGAGATGTCAAACCCGAGAACTTTCTCATCGGACGGCAAGGGAACAAGAAGGAGCACATCATCCACATCATCGACTTTGGTCTGGCCAAAGAGTACATCGACCCCGAGACCAAAAAACACATTCCGTACCGGGAGCATAAGAGCCTGACCGGCACCGCCCGGTACATGTCCATCAACACACACCTGGGCAAAGGTGAGAGCTGTTTGCATCGCTTTGGTTTTGGTCCTGTCCTTTTCTAAAATCTCTTCTTTTCATGATGAGCGCTTTGTACCCGTTTTCTGATGAAAATGTTCTCAATTCCTCTGACATAGAGCAAAGCCGGCGAGACGACCTGGAGGCTTTAGGCCACATGTTCATGTATTTCCTGCGTGGGAGTCTACCTTGGCAAGGATTAAAGGTACGCAGAGAACACGGATGCAGTCAGAAAAAAAACCTATAAATTTCCATCAATAAAAGTGAAAGAATATGAATTCAAGTATTTAAGTTGCAGTTTTTTTTAAGATAAATCAGGTTCAATGTAAAAAAAAAAGGCTGCAATTAAAGAGCAATATAAAGTTTTATGGTAATTTAGTAGGTTTCTGTGTACTTGTAATTTTACTTGCATATAATGAATTTAATGTATATTAAATAGAGGGAAATATAATAAATAAGTGTATGTATGTGTATAGTAATAGAAAATAGTGTGTGTGTGTGTGTGTGTGTGTTTGTGTGTGTGTATATATATACAGTACTACTCGGAAAATTAGAATATCGTGTAAAAGTTGTTTTATTCGGGCAATTTAACATAAAAGGTGAAACTAATACATTTTATAGTATTATTAAATGCAAAGTCAGATATTTCAAGCTTTTATTTGTTTTGATTTTGCTCATTAGAACTTACAGCTTCAGAAACCTGAAATTCAAAAACTCAGAAAATTAGAATATTGCTTGAAATCAATTTAAAAAAGGGATTTTAAATACAAAAATGTCAGGCCTCTGAAAATAAAATGTTGCATCTGTACTTAGTACTTGGTTGGGGCCCCTTTTGAACGAATGACTGCCTTAATCCTGCGCGGCATGGATGCTACCAGGTTGTGGCACATCTCCGGTGTTATGGAAGACCAACATGCTTCAATCGCGGCCTTGAGCTCTTCTTTATTGTTTGGTCTCTTCCCGTTCAGCTTTCTCTTGGCAATGCCCCACAGATTTTCTATGGGGTTCAGGTCAGGTGAGTTTGCGGGCCAATCAAGCACAGTAATCCCATGGTTGTTGAACCAGGATTTTGTACTTTTGGCAGTGTGGGCAGGTGCCAAGTCCTGCTGGAAGATGAAATCTGCATCCCCATAAAGCTGGTCCGCTGAAGCAAGCATGAAGTGCTCTAAAATGTCCTGGTAGACAGCTGCGTTTATGCTGGACTTGATAAAGCACAGAGGACCAACACCAGCAGCTGACATGGATCCCCAAGTCATCACAGCCTGGGGAAACTTAACACTGGACTTCATGCATCTTCCATTTTGCGCCTCTCCGGTCTTCCTCCAGACTCTGGGACCTTTGTTGCCAAATGAGATGCAAAACTTGCTCTCATCAGAAAAGAGGACTTTGGACCACTGGGCAACAGTCCAGTCTTTCTTTTCTCTAGCCCAGCTAAGGCGCCTCTGGCGTTGCTTGCTCGTGAGGAGCGGCTTGACAACAGGAATACGACATTTGAAGCCCATGTCCAGCATCCTCCTGCGTGTCGTTTCTCTTGAAGCAGCAACTCCAGCTTGAGTCCACTCCTTATGAAGTTCCCCCACACTTTTGAATGGCCCTTTCCTGACCATCTTCTCCAGGCTGCGGTCATCCCTCCGGCTTGTACACCGTTTTCTTCCACACTTCTGCCTTCCACTTAACTGTCCATTAATGTGCTTTGACACAGCACTCTGAGAACATCCAGCTTCTTTTGCGATCACTTTTTGTGTCTTACCCACCTTGTGCAGGGAGTCAATGATGGTTTTCTGCACAACTGTCAGATCTGCAGTCTTCCCCATGATTGTGAATTCTTCTAAATCAAAGACACAGGCTTTTTAAAGGCTCGGGACCCTTTTGCAGGTGTTTTGGATTACTTACCTGATTAGTGTGTGACACTTTGAGCCTTCAATACTGAAGCTTTTAACAGTATTCTAATTTTCTGAGTTTTTGAATTTGAGGTTTTCTGAAGCTGCAAGTCCTAATGAGCAAAATCAAAACAAATAAAAGCTTGAAATATCTCACTTTGCTTGTAATGAGTCTATAAAATGTATTGGTTTCACCTTTTATGTTGAATTGCATGAATAAAACAACTTTTATACGATATTCTAATTTTCCGAGTAGTACTGTATATATATGTGTGTGTGTGTGTGTGTATATATGTGTGTGTGTGTGTGTATATATATGTGTGTGTGTGTGTGTATATATATGTGTGTGTGTGTGTGTGTGTGTATATATATATATGTGTGTGTGTGTGTGTATATATATATATATATGTGTGTGTGTGTGTGTGTGTGTGTGTGTGTGTGTATATATATATATATATATATGTGTGTGTGTGTGTATATGTATATATATGTGTATATATATATATGTATGTATGTATACACACACACACACACACACACACACACACATAATACTTTCTATTACTGCAGAGAGAAGTTATAACCTTCCCAGCCCCTAAAATCCACCACAATCTTAGTATAAACTCTCTATGGCCTGGTCAGTTTTCCTTTTACCAGCCTGTATGAAAAACAGTTTTCTTCATACGCGACTGTGTGTGCCGTGTCTGCTGCAGGCCGACACGTTGAAAGAACGATACCAGAAGATCGGCGACACGAAACGAAACACACCCATCGAGGCCCTTTGTGACAACTTCCCAGGTACCTTACGTTTAACGAGTAATAAACAGCCTGTAAAGCTGAACAGTGACCACATAGATATTTATGGGGGAAAATGTATACTGTTTTATAAAAAAATACTGTTAGTGTTATGGGGAGAAATGGCAGAAATTCATATACATATATAGGATATTGATAGTTTAACCATCACATACTATTTAACTAGGTTTATATTATACATTCTTCTCAAAAATAGCACAAAATCCTAATTTTGGGTCAATAAATAATAAATAAATTGGTACAAATGGACTTTTAGATGACAAGAAAATGAAATGTGCAACCTTTATCACAGGTGCCCTACTGGGCTTCCATACATGCTGTGACATGGTTTTATGTTATTGCAAAATCAGCAGTTCTCTGCTGACTATTTATTTTTATTATTTTTTCTTTAATAATAAGATGAGATATATATGTTTAACATGGCACAGCATTGTCCTTCTTTAAAATTAAGACCGTGTTTTTTTTTTCCTGTAATTCAGAGGAGATGGCCACATACCTGCGATACGTGCGGCGGTTGGACTTCTTCGAGAAGCCCGACTACGAATATCTGAGGACTCTGTTCACCGAGCTGTTTGAGAGGAAAGGTTACACCTTCGACTACACGTATGACTGGGTCGGCAGGCAGATAGTAAGTGATGCGTCCGGAACCGCCGAGAGGCGCTTTGACCCGTCCTGAGCGTGCAGCGTTGAATCTGTGTTCTGTGTTTGTAGCCCACACCGGTGGGGTCTGTCCACATAGACTCTGGAGCGTCCGCCGTCACCAGGGAGAGTCACCCCCACAGAGACCGGCCCTCGCAGCACGCGCCCATCAGAAATCAGGTACGGCCGCCTCTCGTTTGACGGGTCGTGAGGAAATGTGCACGTTTTTTTCTTTTTTCTTTTTGCTCGTGTAAAAGAGAAAGAACCAGTGCGTTACAAACTAAGAGTTAAAATGAGTGAATTACCACCTAATGCCTCATAAACCATTTCTAATAAGATGTTGGATTGTGGATTTAATTTATTAAAGAAAATACAAGTACTTATTAAATGATGAGTGAATTCACTGCAGGTGAATACAGAAATGACGGCAGCATTAAGGCAATATTTATAAGGAACATATGAGTGAGCACATCAGATAATTCCCTTGGAAGATATAGATAATTGAAAACCAGATGTGTGCAGACATACCAAACTTAATTTGATGATAAAGAAAATATAGTTTTTGATAAATGTTATTGCCAGTGCAGGTGTGTGTTTCTCTCGCTGAGGGACGGCGTTCCCCCCTCGCGTTTGCCGCGCTTTGATATTCTGAACACGAGCCATCTGTCGTGGCTGAAATCCCAAAAGTTCAGAGCCGTGACTCAAATTATCGTCACGTGTGAATAACTTCTGAATAAACCTAAAAATCCTTACGCAGTGAGTGTTCCCATCGTTCTACATGTTGCTGTCGATCTCAGTCGTCCGCTGTTAGAAAGACACTGATGGAGCTGATGATTTGTTATAATAGTTTTGAGGCATCGCTCGTTGTTTGAGGAGATTCAGCCTGACTCCATGTGGCGTCAGACTGTTTAGTTTCTGGTTCACTTCTCTGGCTGAAGCCTTTTTTGCTTTGGTTTTTGATTCACTCTTTTGTTTTGTCGCATTTATTATTATTATTATTTTTTTTTCCTTCTCCATTCCTCACGCCGCTTTGCATGGTACCTGGCCTCACACGCCCCACCCCCCATCCTTCCTAACGCAACTATTCCACCACCCCTCCCCCTCCCTCTCCCATTGCACCCCCCTCCCCACCCCCCCTTCCCCCCTCCCATCACCGACACCCCCGACTCCTGAGCAGACAGCGGTCTCTGATCGACGAGGAGCGTGGGAGGTGCAGCCCGCTCGCCAAGCAAACTCCTATCTGACCTCCCACCTGGCAGCGGACAGGCACGGGGGCTCAGTGCAGGTACACACCCCTCACCTGTTCGACCGGTAGCCCCTCCCCCTCCCCCCAAGTCTCTGTAGAGTCAGATCTGTCTCACGCCCTAGGAGGAAAAACCGCGATGTGGTGAAATCCTAAAAACTTGGTACAAGATAGTTTAACTCGTATAAAACAATATATATAACTAGTGTTAAAGGTGGATTAGATATTTTGACATTTGTGTCCAAAATGGTGCAAATGGACAAATTGAGAGACCATATGGGTGCTTCTTAAATCTGTATTTTAAAAAGTTTTTGACTTTCTCATCTTGCCAAACATCCGACAAAGACTGTGGGACTTTTCTATGGTCAGCAAAGACTTTTAAAGTTGAGCAGTTGTTATTTATTTTAAACAGGTGTAGCTCAGTTTATTTATATCGTGCTTCAAATATAAAAGCATCGGCTGTGTTCAGAGTTTTATCTGATTTCATAAAACAATAATCAAAAGTCTATTTTAAACATTTTTTTAAGGAAAATTAAATTGTTAAAATTGCTCTAAAATGTCTCCTCACTTTAGTTGCTGGTTTTATTTTAAGTTAGGATACAACATTAAAGTAATAAAACTAAACAAACTTCTTAAAAAAAAAATTCCAATTGTTTTCTTGCATTGCAAGTTTAAAAAAAATGTTTAAAAATACGATAAATACGATATATTTGCAAAACATGAATATGAACATTGCTTAAAGCAGTGTTTAATTTTATTGACATATTAGTCAGGTTTTTACTGTGGGAGTTTTGATATTTATTTTATCTTAAAACGCTTCTACAAACCAGTAATTATTCAAGAAAACATCATACGGAGGACAAAATTAAACTGTCTCCCCTTTCAACATTTATTTTTATCAGTAGTTGACTTCAACAGAACAGATTCACATTTATCTACTGCTCATTAAAAACAAGAGGAATCTAGAGGATATATGCAGAACATTCGATGCCAGCCTTTCTAACGGGACGTTTGTATTTCAGCGTGTTTGTGAGACAGATCGACGGCCACATTCCTCCCCCCACCCCCTTCTACCCCTGGCTGGGAAATGTTGTTTTTATTTTTTCTGCACCGCCATATGCATGTCATCTGGTGACGATGTGATGAAGCTTCATGAACGGCGGCCTCTGTGGTGGCGTTTTTGATCTCAGGTGCTACCCGTCACGGTGCTTTGATCCAGACGCCTCTTGCATGGCGGGGTGACGTGGCTGGGCCGGATAAGTGCATGCTCTTAAGTAGTGGAGGATCATTACGCTTAGGGGAACGTCCTGCTGTAACTCTGACTCCCTTTGCCGTCAGCCAAGGTTGTCTCTTGTCTTCCACCAGCCATGTTTGCATAGGTGTGTACAGTAAAAGGCTTTAGGAGATCTCCGCTAAATGCCATTCATGTTGAAACAGCGTAGTGGCACACACGAGGTATTTCCCCCCCATTGTGGAAAGCGACTGTGGAGCTCTGATTGGACTTGCAGTGACGGATGAGTTGGACGCTGATGAGGATGTGAAGGATGAGGCTTTTAAAACAATCATGGCGAATGTTTTAAAAGCTTCGCTGTCACGGTCGGTTTGCAGAACACAGACAGTTATGGGTTTATCCCTTAATGAGTTTATATGAAAGCAGCTGCCTCTACAGAATGATCACTGCAACTATTAAGCTTTTAAATGATGGACAGAGACAAAGGTTCCATACGGTAGAAAGATAGACGTTAATGTCTTTTTGAAGGTCTATGTCTTGTATGGTACAATGTTAAAACTGTCATGTGGTGTGACTCTAAAAATTCGGCACCAGATAGTTTAACGCTCTCAAAATGTTTTTTTAATACATTAGTTAGTGTATTTCAGATGGAATAACGATTTATAATTAATCATTCTTTTTCAGGAACACCATTTGACATTTAGTGTCAAAAAGCACACAAAATTGTGATTTATTTTTTCGTAAAAAATTATAGAAATTGAGTTTTAATTGACAAGAAACCAACATGAACACAAAATGTACACTTTGAGAGACCTGATGAATGCTTCTTGAAAAACTGTGTTTTAAAACGTTTTTTTGACCAAAAATGATTTGTCACTGACCCATATAAATACATCCCATGTTCCTAAGCACTTACAAAATACAGAGAAATGCACAGCTTGTACTCAGAAACTGTGCATTTGAAATGGCGATCAGGATTTCTATGAAGTTAAAAAATATATATATTTAACCCAGATACTGAGTTACTTTTTTTTTTTACAATTCTGAATGAAAAACAGCTTTCAGATGCTCACAAGTCCATTGTCCATTGGCAAAAGGGGACTGGTCATGTGACCTCAGAAATTGTATGTCCTTCAAAATAAAAGCCCCCTTTTCACACTTAACTGTAAAAAACATAAATCTTCTTAAGTTAAAATCTAGAAAAATTAAGATTAGGTACTTCTTGCCATAAGCCAACACTATGTAATAGAGGACTAGTGTGTTCTAAGCTCTTAAAGGGGCATGGCCGTATGTTCTGTCCTTGTCTTTTTGAATTCTAATTAACAGAAAGGCTCCTTAACGAGACACACAAAACAACCCTTGATTGATCCAATATTGAGGAAAAGTGAACAGCATGGGTGTATAAATATCTCCGAATTGTCTTTCAAATGCCTTTTTTTAATGTGCAGTTCAGCAAAAGACATTCAGTTTTTCCAATACAAATATTTGTCCAAACACAGACCTGTTGATGTCTAGAGAAAACGAAAGTGTCATTTTCATTCACGTCACTTTGTGCACAAATGCAGACGTCGGCTACAGAAATAAACTCGGAGAATCTCGCCCGTAGAAGCTCTGTCACTTTTCATCTCCTCCAGAGCACACGTGACCCGGTATCTCCTACAGCTGTTGGCTTGTGATATTTGAGAGAAAGTAAATCAATCGCTTCTCCAGCCGCATGTTATTTTTCACTACACTGTTTCAACATGAATGTCAGACTGGTGTGGTTATACTCATATTTACCATTGTGAACACTGTATAGACCCATGCACACAAAAAAGCATTTAATAATTCTGATGTTTTTTTTTCCCTGTAGGTAAATGAGATCCATGGACACCTATTTATTGCATATTGTAATTTTATGTTCACATGTGTCACTGTGATACCGGGTGCACTGTTTATTCTAGGCTGGGATGGTTTTCAAAAATGTAAGATTGTGATATTTAAGCTGGACAAATATTAGGTATTTTCATGGGGTAAAGTTTTATTTCTGTAACATCAAATCCTAACAAAACTTTATCTCATGGCGCTTTTCAAATAGAGCGGGGCTATATAATGCTTATATTATAATTACAAATATAGAGTCAACATTCTCCCATGAGCAAAATCAAACTCCTCCTGCTTAAGGTGGCTGGTTGGGTTGTAGGAATTGTTATAATTTATCTTGAAAATGTATATTCTATTTAATTTTTTTAATGTTATGATAATTCACATTTTGAGGGGGGCAAAAAAAGTCAAGTTTTAAACATTTCATGTGAAATTCTGTGAAGTAATATATTGAAAATCACTGTAATTTAATACAAGCCATTAAACGTGTTTATTGAGTGACGTGTTTCCCTTTGTAGATGAAAGATGTTAAAGTAATATTTGTGTTCTGTTTTGTAACCAGACAACTTCTCCCCTCACAGAGAGCAGAGCCCTTCTTTTTTCCCTTTTTCCCTCTCATGTGATGATTAAACCGATGTATAGTTTGATGCGAACCTCCAGAACCGAAGTAACGCCCGTCTCGTGCTGCAGGTGGTCAGCTCGACCAACGGCGAGCTGAACGCGGACGACCCGCTGGCGGTCCACTCCAACGCTCCGATCACGGCTCAGGCAGAGGTGGAGGTGGTCGACGAAGCCAAGTATGTGTCATGTGTCCGCCACACCTCTCCTCCGTGTCCATCTGTCACTTCCTGTCTTCCTCTCCGTCTCAGCCCCCACCCCAGCTGTCATCCTGCCCCTCCTCTCCTGTCCTGGCTGTGTGATGCCTGCCTGTCTCTATGCTGTTCTCTGCTGTATTTAAGGCACAAAAAGACGGGAACACAAATGCATCCCATAGCGTTTTTTCCCCTCCCCAAGCACTAACACACCTCCCCTCTGGCTGTTTGATCATCTTAAAGGTTCAGATCTCAAACCTTCTTAAGGGGATTCTTCATAATACACTGATGGAAACAGCACTAGTGTTTAGTTTGTTCTGGACTGTGGAATAATTCTAGACTCGTCACACCAGGCAATGATTTTCCAATTGTCTATCTGATTTCGGTGAGACTTGGTTGTAACAACTGGTTTATTTATGTCTCATTGGATATTTTCTTTCTACTTTTCTCAATATTATTTCCCATTCCTGCAGTGTCACACTAGATGCTGCTAAATCTTGCTAAAGAAAAATAGTTGTGTAATGTGCAGCAGAAATTGTTGCTTAAAAGTCATAAACATAAAGAATGTGTAAACCGTCAAAGACAAGAACAGACATGGTAATAGTTTGATATTTACAATAGCAAAGAGGTCTAGTTGTGAAAATATTACAAAAACTTAAGTTTATTTCCCTGAACATATTGAGTAGAACCTGTACTCTGAGTTTGTCAAAAGGAGAGTTTCTTATTAACAGGACATCACAAGACCCAGCAGATTGTCTATGTTGAGGCTTCTTGCATGGACAGTGCAGAGGTTATGTACATGATATCATTGCATAAGTCACTTAATTCCCTCCCCCCGAGTGGAACTAACACGGAAACCACTCTGGCCGTTGTTTGCTTTGTTGGGTTTATCTCGAGCAGCGATGACGCCCACTGAGCAGAAACTGCTCTGCTGGCCGAGCTACTCACGGTTCAGCTGACCGAGAAGAACCGAGTGCTGCTCTGTTAACGGGGAAAATTACTACATTGCAGTTTGAATTCGATGTTGTTGACTATTGCAGTACACAGTGAGGCTGTTTTTTTGTTTGGCAAAAATACTAGCAGGCCTTCAGTGCACACAGTGAGACGTTTCACCTTTTCTGGAGTCACTGGAACAACCAAGCATGTATTTAGCCTTTGAGTTCAAGGTTTGAGGGTAGGAAGTGGTTGAGGGTCTGGATTCTGTTCTGCTACCAATCACAGCAGAACAGCATGTTCACAGCAAGGTTGTAGGGCTTTTTTCTGGTTGCATTTGGATTTTGTTTCAACTTTTTGTTAGTTTTCTCTTGGTTTTTATTTTTTAAAACTTTATTTGTAGTGTTTCAGCTTGATTATTATGGTCTATTATTAACCCTCTATTGCATAGTGTTTTCATATACCAATTATTTTATGTTCATTTTACGAAAAGTCTGCGATATAAATGTTTTTACAGTAAGGTATGAAAAGTATAACATCGTCCAAAAAATGGCACAGTATATTATGTCGCTCAAAATAGGTCATAGTATAGTATGTCACTCAAAATTGGTCATAGTACAGTATGTCGCTCAAAATAGTATAGTATGTGGTCCGAAAAAGGTCATACTATATTATGTGGTCCAAAAAAGGTCATACTATAGTATGTCGCTCAAAATAGGTCATAGTATAGTAGGTCGCTCAAAATAGGTCATAGTATAGCATGTCGCTCAAAATAGGTCATACTATAGTATGTCGCTTAAAATAGGTCATAGTATAGTATGTCACTCAAAATTGGTCATAGTATAGTATGTGGTCCCAAAACATAATAATAATGTATGTGGTCCAAAAACGTCATACTATAGTATATGGTCCAAAAAAGGTCATACTATAGTATGTGGTCCAAAAAAGGTCATACTATAGTAGGTGGTCCAAAAACGTCATACTATAGTATATGGTCCAAAAAAGGTCATAGTATAGCATGTCGCTCAAAATAGGTCATAGTATAGTATGTCGCTCAAAATAGTATAGTATGTGGTCCGAAAAAGGTCATACTATATTATGTGGTCCAAAAAAGGTCATACTATAGTATGTGGTCCAAAATAGGTCATAGTATAGCATGTCGCTCAAAATAGGTCATAGTATAGTATGTCGCTCAAAATAGTATAGTATGTGGTCCGAAAAAGGTCATACTATAGTATGTGGTCCAAAAAAGGTCATAGTATAGCATGTCGCTCAAAATAGGTCATAGTATAGTATGTCGCTCAAAATAGTATAGTATGTGGTCCGAAAAAGGTCATACTATATTATGTGGTCCAAAAAAGGTCATACTATAGTATGTGGTCCAAAATAGGTCATAGTATAGCATGTCGCTCAAAATAGGTCATAGTATAGTATGTCGCTCAAAATAGGTCATAGTATAGTAGGTCGCTCAAAATAGGTCATAGTATAGCATGTCGCTCAAAATAGGTCATACTATAGTATGTCGCTTAAAATAGGTCATAGTATAGTATGTCACTCAAAATTGGTCATAGTATAGTATGTGGTCCCAAAACATAATAATAATGTATGTGGTCCAAAAAAGGTCATAGTATAGCATGTCGCTCAAAAAAGGTCATAGTACAGTATGTCGCTCAAAATTGGTCATACTATAGTATACTACATACTATAGTATGTGGTCCAAAACGTCATACTATAGTAGGTGGTCCAAAAACGTCATACTATAGTATATGGTCCAAAAAAGGTCATACTATAGTATATGGTCCAGAAAAGGTCATACTATAGTATATGGTCCAGAAAAGGTCATACTATAGTATGTGGTCCAAAAAAGGTCATAGTATAGTATGTGGTCCAAAAAAGGTCATACTATAGTATGTCGCTCAAAATAGGTCATAGTATAGTATGTCGCTCAAAATAGGTCATAGTACAGTATGTCGCTCAAAATAGGTCATAGTATAGTATGTCGCTCAAAACAGGTCATAGTACAGTATGTCGCTCAAAATAGGTCATAGTATAGTATGTGGTCCAAAAAAGGTCATAGTATAGTATGTGGTCCAAAAAAGGTCATACTATAGTATGTGGTCCAAAAAAGGTCATAGTATAGTATGTCGCTCAAAATAGGTCATAGTATAGTATGTGGTCCAAAAAAGGTCATAGTATAGTATGTGGTCCAAAAAAGGTCATACTATAGTATGTGGTCCAAAAAAGGTCATAGTATAGTATGTGGTCCAAAAAAGGTCATAGTATAGCATGTCGCTCAAAATAGGTCATACTGTAGTATGTGGTCAAAAAAAGGTCATACTATAGTATGTCGCTCCAAATAGGTCATAGAATAGTATGTGGTCTAAAATAGGTCATAGTATAGCATGTCGCTCAGAATAGGTCATACTATAATACTATAGCATATGATCCAAAAAACTCAATTCACTTCAATTCAATTTATTTGTATAAACCAGAATCACAAATTACAGATTTGCCCCAATGGGCTTTACAGTTTGTATAAAAGCAAAACAACATCCCCTGTCCTCAGACCCTCACATCGTACAAGTTAAAAAAAAAAACTAAAAACCCCTTTTATGTGGGGGGAAAAAAACAGAAGAACCCTCAGGAAGAGAAACAGAGGAGGGATCCCTCTTCCTTCTTCTTACATTACAGGGAAAATTGGACGTTACAAACAGACAAACAGAAATGTGATGAATGTTGGTAGAAGTGGAGGATGAGGAGCAGGATCCATCACAGCTTCCAGGTTTCACCAGGACAGCATCAGACCCTCCAACATCCGTAGATCCCTCAGTGGCTGCACTGCAGCATGCTCTGTGAAACAAAAAACATCATACTATAGTCTGTGGTCCAGAATAGGTCATAGTATGAATACGCTTTTGGAATCCCCACTCAAAACGAAACAGCTGCAGAGTAGATTATTACTGTGATATTTTCTGCGTTTTCTCTTTTTCTAACTTCCCCTCCATGTGTCCACCTGTGTCCTGTTGGTCCGTGTGCATGTGCTCAGTTCCCATCATCTCGGTTCTCGATGTATTAATCTATCTTTCTTTTCTCTTTACACTCTTCCCCCCCTCCTCTCCCTCTCTCTCTTCTTCTGTAGCTGCGTGAAAATGCTCAACCTGTGGTGAGTCCCTCTCTGCTCTAGTCCACATCAGACTCAGGGGACAGGGAGTGGACCGGCCGAGGCTGGGCCCAGTGTTATGTTATTAAACACGAATCTAAGAGTCTCACTGGTGCATTAGTGCCACGCATCTCTGAGAACGTTGAGGAGTAGAATAAGAAAATACTGTATGTGTGCTATTAAGACTGATGTTGAGAATGACTTCTGAGTAAAGAATAAACTGTCGCTGGCATGTGAGCTTAAAGGTCCCATATGGTGGAAAGATAATTAATCTATTTGATAAGAAGGGCTGAGCTGTTTTAGAAATAGTGTCCCATGTTTCGAAAGCCTTAATCCATTGAGAAATTGTCAGGATGTCTGTAATGTTGTGATGTAATTTAATATGGTAAAAGATAAGTTTCTAGTAAACCTCAGGAAGGTTAGAGACTATATGGGACCTTTTAACACCTAAAATAAAACATGTCACATCAGGACAGAAACAACAAGTGGGCAAATTGACCTGAAAAGCACTAATGTAGAATATTGATTACAAATTACAAAGACACAATTTCACTTTATATATTTTATTATAAGCACTGTATAGTTTTATCAAAATAGTCAATTGGGCATTTTTTTTGTTTGTTTCAATTGCAGTTTTTGCAGTTTAGCCATGTCACAAATTGTAGGAAAGTCCAAATTTTAACGACTCCTTCAAATCGAGTAAAGGTGGTGAAACTCTTTGCATGGTGCACCATTATTTCTTTCTAATGAATTAATCTTGGCACCCAGTCACTGTCCTGTGTCGTGATCCACAGCTCTGTTTCCTGTCCTGTGTGTTTATTGACTCTTCAGGTTCATCGTGTCTCGTGCTCTTTGTGTGCGCATTGCTCCGTTTTTCTTTACTTTATCATTTTCTGCTTTAGGGGAAACGTCCCTGCAGCAGTCTGTTTTAATTATAGCGAAGAAGCTCTCAAATACTTGGGGGACGGACATGCATCCATCACGTCTTTGATGCTGTTTTACTGATCTTTTTACCAGCTATAATTAACATTATCATGCACAAAAAATAATGTAATATGTAATAATTAGTGATATTTACCAAAAGTAAGGGATTTTTTTAGTTTAATACATTTTTGTTTACTTGTATGTTTTAAAGATCAGTATTTTTACTTGACTACATAATGTTGGATGTAAAATGTAGATGGTAGAAAAAAACAGACTAAAAAGAAAGATAACATGAATTTATTTGTCTTTTCACCCTTGTATTTAAACTATCAGTAAGTTTCCTCCTCATCTCCACCTCAGTCTAACGACGCGTTTCTTCGTCTTCAGGTGCTGCTGTTTCTTCAAGCGAAAACGGAAGAAGAACACGCCGCGACACAAATGATCCTCCATCGCCGCCGGCCTGAGACCTTCCAAGTGTCCGGTTGATTTTGTGATGTCAGAAATCAGTAAAGGTCCCATTCGGAGTAAACTGGGAGTCAACTAAGCAGAAGTTGATTGATTTGTTCTCTGGAGGGACCGGGCAAAAGGTTTGAGATGTTCAAGACGCTTGTGTCTTTTCGATGGGAGTCTTTATTTTATTTTCGCGCCTCCAAAAATCTTTTGCAGGCCAGTCGGCCAAAAGGGGAACTATTTTTTTTCTTTTTTTTTTAATTTTGCAGAGGATATTCTTGTTTTTGTATCTTTTTCTGCCATTTCCATCTCCTCCAAGATGCATTTGTATTTTTCCCTTCCACGGTATTGCAAAGGAAGAGGAGTCACGTTGCATCCTTGGACTCCCTCTGATTCTTTTTTTTTTTGTAATTCTTTGCGACTCACAAAATCATCTTTTTGCATTTTGCCTTGTGTCAGGTCCCACATGAGAGTGGTTTCGCCCCCCTATCACCCCCCCTGTTGTTGGTTTGCTAACTCATTTTGACACCAAGCCCTTTTTGGCGTTTCCTGACGTGGAACTGAATGTAAACCTTGAACACACGAGGAGCCAAGAGTGTGAAAACCGCCGATATTCACCGAGCCTCAGGCAGCCGGTCGGCCCCTGCACTTTCTCCTCCAAAGAGGTCGACCCTGGTGCCGGGACCCGGAGAGACCAGAAGCCCAGAGACGCCTCCTGCACTGTGTTCTCTGAGGAACCGTTCTGCTCAGGCAGAAACACACTACACGTCTCTCTGACTCCCGTTGGCTTCGTGATGAGCGGCAACTTGACACTTGTAGTCGGGCTGGAAGAAAAAAAAAAAAAAGAAAAACACAAAAAAATTGCTATTTATGCTATTTATCTCTTGGTTGCCACCAGTTTTCTTACTAATTATAACATACACACACACTGAATGTATGGACAGAAGCGTAAATGACTCTGGAGCATTTATAGAATCTGTCATGCGCATGGGAAGGAAAACGCTGTTTAAAAAGCAAAACCAATGGTAAATAAGGAAGAAAAAACTAAGTGGATTAGGTTGGGTGGGAGGCTCTTAAATGTGACAGTAAATAATGGACACTGGGGGGGAGGGGGGGCGTTTGCTTTGGAGAAACTGGCTCAACGTGCTTTTGGAGATTGAATCGCAGCCTCCTGACGCTACTGTCTGATGCCTTAACCCCAACGAGACCATTGCACCACGTCGCCATGACGGGGAAAACATGGTGGCAGCAGGACGGTTGTGAGGTTTACACCCGTGTGTGGGGGGGGGGGTCACCTGTATAAAAAGCCCAGCGTTGTGGACTGTTACCGTTAGTATAGAGCAAGTGATGCCTTCCCCTCAACACTGAAGAGACGAAGAGAGAAGGTTTGGTGTAATAATCTGCCCCCACCCTTTGGAAATAAACCTGCTGTCACCAGATTAGAAAAGTTAAAAAGCCTTTTGAGTATTGAGTCACGCGCTTCTATTTCAATTTTTCGCATCAGTTTTTTTAGCGTCTGAATTTAACTTTTCAAAAGCTCAATTTGTTCTTACTTTTTTTCAATGTCCACAAATTCAAAGTTTGAAAAAATATTTCAGTTCTAATCCAATAGGTTGAATTCACATTGTAAAAGTCTAGTAAAAGTTAATTTAAAAAAAGTGATTTATAGTTTATCCTTGTTATTCAAAGGCATTTATTTCAAAATTAAATCTGGAAAACTGGTTATTTTGATTCTGAATTTGTGAGCATTGGAAAAATCAAAGTGGGAAACAAGATACGGAAAATATGAAGACTTTAAACCAGAGGCCAAAAATGTCTCCACATGAGTCCAGTGGCTTTTACCTTCAGCGTGAGGCCATGTGACGCCCCCCGTGCTGCGAAGCCATGTTCCATGTTCTGGTGACTCTGACCTGAGAGAAACGTGAACATGTCCATACCATTAATTTCTTTCTTTTCTCTTATGATTCTTAATTTTGTGTCATGGAGGACTGCCTTGAAACAATATCCTCAATATGTCACCTTGCCTATCCTCCATGCATCGAGTGAATTTCATAGGTTTTTATTTTTTTATGTTATTGTGCTAATGTGAATTTTTTTTTAAAATGCATTTGTTTGGGTTTTTTTCATTCCAAATAGCCATGGTTTTATGGGGAAAGAGGGTAACAAAACCAACAAAAGAAGCTTGAGACCATGACTGCACTACATTTGTTGACCCCGGCTTTCCCTGGTGGACCCTGCCTTCTTAATACTGTACTTTAAACGTGCTTCTTACTTTAATTGTAGCTGCCTGGTGTGCAAGGCCTTCCCTATAGGGTGCAGGGAATACACTTCAACTTGTTCTTTTTTCATCCACACCCACTTTTTTTGTGCCATGACACCCTCCTCCTCCTCTCTGTGCACACACACACACACATGCAAGTCCTGGATTAAATTGACTCTCAGTGGCGTGTTTAGATTCTGAGTTTCGCGGACCTGCTCCTTCATCTTTTAGAAATACAATGTTGTAGATGTTGCAGACTATCTCAATGAATCCGTATGTAAACCTGCTTGTTGCGTGTATTTACACTGTATAGCTTTCGGTTCATTCTAAAAACTAAAAAAACCTAAAAAAACAAAAAAAAAACCCTGATTACTTGCGTCAGTTACTCTGGGGGGGGGTCTAAGTTATTGTGTTATTGAAAGTACTTGAATATGAAAATCTATGGGACCTTTTCTGTTTGGTTATTTTTTATTTTGTTTTATTTCCTTGGTCATTATCATAGTAATTCCACACCTTTTTAGGATTTGTGGGGAACGCTGGGAAAACAGGCTATTTGAATGACAGGTATTCGTGTCTTAGTGCCTCTCTGACTGTTGGACAGGTGCATTTAGTCAGACTTTGCTGTGGTGTCCTGATGCTGGAAAGGACCAGATGAGGTTTTATCCAGATGAGGTGTAGTTAAATATTGGATGTAAATCTCTCACTGGATTTAGAAATATAAGAGCTATTGAATTTGTAGCATAGAATTAGTTTTTGTTAAAATCATATCTGAATATTTAGTCTCTTCAAATTGTCAGTACCTTATTTGCTGAATTGTTACAAAAACCTGATTAGAAAATAAAAATAATATATATTCAAGTTGCTCTAACTCAGATTGGATTGAACAGTCTGTGGGTTAGTAAAGTTAAATATAAAGTAGAAAGAGTAGAGTAAAAATGTCAGTTCAACCACATGGGAAACTAAGGAGAAATAATCGATCACCACAAATTGATAAATCCTCCATCCAATCAAGTTAGAGGAATGGAATTACGTTTAAGCAACTTTTTTATATATATAAATATTTGTTCATGTTAAGTTAATTCATGTTAAGACTTTATGATTTGAAAATTCCAAATCGAAATTTTCAAATGTAATTAGTTAATAATAAAATATATAAACTTGACAAATTAGGGAAAAGGACCTGTAGACTTAAGTTAAATTTGGAGTCAAAAATATCAGATGCTTCATAATTTCAACGCCATATTATTCAATGCTAGAAGTTTAATCGCTTTAATCGTCGTTGGTTTGGACGTTAAAAGCTCGGTGACACCCGGCCTGTTTGATTCTGAGCTGCCTGAGGAGGTAGACAAGTATTCTTGTGTGGTGAGAAGGATATCCAGACTATTTAGCCTTCCAGTGTTTTCCTCCCGACTTCCCTGAGTGCCATTCCTGAGACTACTATAACTACTACTACTCGCCCATGCCTTCTACCTGTGCCAGGAAAATATGAATGTCTTTTTGGCCATCTCATTCCACCACGTGTCCTTTAAACTGTGTCCACCTGTCATTTGTTTTTTTTATTTAGTTTTTTGGAAAATTTGCAGAGCAAAAACGGCTCAATTCAGTGTTGAAGAGTTTTGGAGGAGGAAAAAAAAAGTGTTTTTATGACCTGTTCCTGTTGGTTTCTTCTCATGTGATAACTCAAAAGAAGTGATTTTTTTTTTAATTATTAATGGCCAAGTTTCTAACTTTCAGCATCAGTTTTGGGTTCATGTGACTGGTTATCTTAACATCTGCTTCTTCTTTACAACTGTGGGTTGCCTCGCTCTTTACGCTCACGGCTGAAACAGTAGATATAATAGATATATTACCCTGATGTATTTACTTTTTACTCTCTGGGCCTCGTACAGAGCAAATATAGGAGTTCTCTGTGCTGTATCTGCATGGCTTACCTGGAGACGACCAGTGAATTTTCCTCACCTCTTGGGCTCGAACTGTCGGGTCAGCGAGACGTTACGGCTTCTGGTCCACATGTAAAAAGAAATAAAAAAAAAATAAGAATTAAAAAAAAGAACACATTCCATTTCAGTTCTCACCATTTCTTTTTAAGTTCACTTCAGTCGAACTTTGCATTGGATTTATTCTGGTTGTGTGTAAGTCGCGTTCCTGTGTCGAAGCAATGGACAACTGAAGTGTGAATGAATGGCTTCAGTTGGGTTTCTTTTTTTATTTTGGGTTCTCTGGCACTTTTCCGTGTTGCTGTACTGTAGAATTGTCTTGGATTTACTGTATATTTTTCCTTTGAGGGAGAGGTCTAGGGTGACATTTACTGCAATATTGTGATTATTTGAAACTTGTAAATTGTACAGAGTTCACAATTGTAGTCAGTTCTTTTTGTTGGGATTCCATATAAAAGATGTATTCTTTGATTCCTTTTTCCCTCTCAGACTGTGGAAAATCTCATTGTACAATTCCAAGAGTTTATCTCCCCCTCAGCATTGTTTTTTTTTTTTTTTTCAAAGCTATGATTAAGAGAAATCTTAAAACTGTAAATAAATATTATTGTGTTGAAATATGAATGTCACTTCAAAAATGTATTTGAATGAGTTAGTCAAGGGCTTCAAGAATGAAGGACCCACGTTTCTTCTTTTATGGTTTCATATTTTTAATTTGCAGAAAGTTAAAGGTCCTTTTTTTTTTTTTTTTAACTGAAATGCATTTTTTTTCTCCTTCCTCTCCTTGGATTCATATAATACGATGTGTCACACATGAACCCTATGAAATCACTTTTTATTCCCTCCACACCTAAAGGGAAACTCCAGTTTGCACCCTTTTTTATGTAAAATAAAAGATCTCTCCACCTTGTTGGGACGTCTTTTGTGCAATGATGTACTTTTTTTGCTTCTGAAATCCTAACTTATTCACTTAATTTTAACCCTTGTGCCTCACTTAAAAAAAACAATTTTGGACTTTAAAAGATCGCCATCAAAAACAATCAAATTATATTTTTGTAATTTTCCACTTTCTTTTGTTAATTCATTAAGTAAAATTATTCCTGTTACTTGATGAATCACACTTCTTCAAATTCTTCATGCTTCAAAATTTTTGTTTTGTTTATTTTTAATAGTTTGTGCAGAACTTCAACAAAACTAATGTACGTTTGGCTGCAGTATCTCACAGAGAAGAGGAGCAAAGGGAAAAACGAGTCAACCAGCTGGGAAGTGTTAGGAATCCTATTTACAAGCCTGAGCTTCGGTCTGAGAAGGTGATTAGCAAAGGTGATAGAGGCCCGACCGCCGCAAATATCAATACAGATAAACGCCTCTGCCAAATATCATAGCTACAGCATGGATACAGACCAATTGGAAAACCAGATAAACCATCAGAGCCCTTTTAGGTTCTGAAGGGAGTCTCCATTACCTGCTTGTTTCCTGATAAACTCAACTAAACAATAAGATGACACTCACTTAAATATCTGGACGGTAACAAAACAAGCTGTACGTTCTGGGGAAAATGTTTTAAATTCTAACTCATTCATCTCTCCTCTGGGACTTTATAATTTATCATTTTCTTTTTTATGCAACGTGTCACATCAGGAAATTAAACAAACACAGACAGCAGGTGCTTCCATAATTCTTGGGCGTCAGATTTCATCTTTTGCCCTGAACAAGACGGTTCTCTGCAGAAGTTGTGGTCGAGATGAAAGATTTACGTTACAAGCTGGGATTGTGCTGCAGCTTTTAGTGTCATAAGCTGTATATTTACATGTCTAATATTCAGAAGCTTTATAGTCCTCCACCATCTCATGACCTACTTTTATTTTGGGACACTTGGGTTGATTTAGTGAGTAAAAGTTAATATTGACATCAAAATGAACAAGCCTCAAACACCACTAACTTTAAGAACTGCACTTGAAAGGTTTTTTATTTTTTGCTGCAATAAATAAACTCTGGCATTTCAATTTGGAGCAAAATGGTGAGTTGTCTGAGGACATATTCAGCTGTATTAAAGTTTGATTTATGGTTTAACTAAGTTTTCTCATGATTTTTTATTGGATCCTCTTTTGCTTTTATCTCTACATGTCTCAACTGATGTTGGCTTGAATATATTTATAGATATATAGCTATATAGATTATTTAAAGATATATATATATGATTTAAAGATATATATATATAGCTCTGTATAGATATATATTTATAGATATATATCTGTATAGATAAGATACATATTTAATGACATATCTATAAAGCTCAGTATAGATATATATATATTTAAGGATATATATTTAAAGATATATAGCAATAAAGATATATATTTAACGACATATATCTATATAGCTCTATAGATATATATTTGAAGATATATATTTAAAGGTACAGTGGGGAAAATAAGTATTTGAACACCCTGCTATTTTGCTATTTCTCCCACTTAGAAATCATGGAGGGGTCTGAAATTTTCATCGTAGGTGCATGTCCACTGTGAGAGAGAGAAACTAAAAAGAAAAATCCAGAAATCACAATGCATGATTTTTTAATGAATTATTTGTGTGATATAGCGGCAAATAAGTATTTGAACACCTGTGTGTCATCTAGAATTCTGACCCTGAAGGACCTGTTAGTCCGCCCATTAGAAGTCCACCTGCACTTCATGTATCATCCTTAATCAGATGCACCTGTTTGAAGTGGTTAGCTGCATAAAGACACCTGTCCACCCCATACAATCAGCAAGACTTTAACTTGTAACATGGCGAAGACCAAAGAGCTGTCCAACGACACAAGAGAGAAAATTGTACACCTCCACAAGGCTGGAAAGGGCTACGGAGCAATTGCCAAGCAGCTTGGTGAAAAAAGGTCCACTGTTGGAGCAATCATTAGAAAATGGAAGAAGCTAAACATGACGGTCAATCTAAATCGGAGTGGAGCCCCATGCAAGATATCACCTCATGGGGTCTCAATGATTGTAAGAAAGGTGAGGAATCAGCCTGGAACTACACGACAGGAGTTGGTCAATGACCTGAAAAGAACTGGGACCAACGTTTCCAAGGTTACTGTAGGTAATACACTAAGACGTCATGATTTGAAATCATGCATGGCACGAAAGGTTCCCCTGCTCAAATCAGCACATGTCAAGGCCCGTCTTAAGTTTGCATATGACCATTTGGATGATACAGAGGAGTCATGGGAAAAAGTTTTGTGGTCAGATGAGACCAAAATAGGACTTTTTGGTCATAATTCCACTAAGCGTGTTTAGAGGAAGAAGAATGAAGAGTACAATCCGAAGAACACCATCCCTACTGTGAAGCATGGGGGTGGTAGCATCATGCTTTGGGGGTGTTTTTCTGCACATGGGACAGGACGAGTGCACTGCATTAAAGAGAGGATGACTGGGGCCGTGTATTGTGAGATTTTGGGGAACAACCTCCTTCCCTCAGTCAGAGCATTGAAGATGGGTCGTGGCTGGGTCTTCCAACACGACAACGACCCAAAGCATACAGCCAGGAAAACCAAGGACTGGCTCCGTAAGAAGCATATCAAGGTTCTAGCATGGCCTAGCCAGTCTCCAGACCTGAACCCAATCGAAAATCTTTGGAGGGAGCTCAAACTCCGTGTTTCTCAGCGACAGCCCAGAAACCTGACTGATCTAGAGAAGATCTGTGTGGAGGAGTGGGCCAGGATCCCTCCTGCAGTATGTGCAAACCTGGTGAAAAACAGGAAACGTTTGACCTCTGTAATAGCAAACAAATATTACTGTACCAAATATTAACATTCATTTTCACAGGTGTTCAAATACTTATTTGCCACTATATCACACAAATAAATCATTAAAAAAATCATCCATTGTGATTTCTGGATTTTTTTTTTAGTTTATCTCTCTCACAGTGGACATGCACCTCTGATGAAAATTTCAGACCCCTCCATGATTTCTAAGTGGGAAATATAGCAAAATAGCAGGGTGTTCAAATACTTATTTTCCCCACTGTATCTATATAGCTCTGTATAGTTATTAGTATAGTTAATAGTTAATATATTTAAAGATATATATCTGTATAGATAAGATATATATTTAACGACATATCTATAAAGCTCAGTTTAGATATATATATATATATATATATATTTAAAGATATATATTAAAAGATATATAGCTATAAAGATATATATTTAAAGACATATATCTAAATAGATATATGTATTTAACTACATATATCTATATAGCTCAGTATAGATATATATTTATATATCTATATAGCTCTGTATAGATATACATTTATTTAAAGGTATATATATTTATATAGCTCTGTATAGATATATATCTGTATAGATAAGATATATATTTAGAGGTATATATTTAAAGACATATCTATATAGATATATGTATTTAACGACATATCTATATAGCTCTGTATAGATATATATTTAAAGATATATATTTAAAGATATACATTTAAAGATATATCTATATATATTTTAGACATCTATCTAGCTCAGTATAGATATATATTTAAAGATATACATCTATATAGATATATATTTCTAGATATATATTTATTTAAAGGTATATATCTATATAGCTCTGCATAGATATATATTTAAAGATATATCTATATAGCTCTGTATATCTATATAGATATACATATATAGATATATAGCTATATACAATTATACCTGATAACAGACCTGAAGCCTTTTTAAACAGTATTTTATTAGTGTAGTTTTGGACATTCTCTCCTCCGGCCGCCAGGCGCCGCTGTTTCCGGCTCAGTGACGTAACGGCTCGTAAAGAGTTAAACTTCCGGTATGAACATCCGGGACTTCTCTTCCACCGGTCCGAGCCAACATGGTGGGTATCCACAAAAACATTTCACGCCACCGGCCCTCATAATCCTCCTCAATCCTCCCGGTGTGCGCGCTCCGCGGGCGGATTACCGCACCGTCCGCCCGGGGAGCGCTCCGGGGCTTCTGAACGCGGGGGTTTTACCGCACGGAGGTGTCCGTGAAGACGTTAAATACATGTCGCGAACACACGCAACACAACCCGACAAACGGGCTAGAATCACCCGTTAACGTCCGGCTCCCGTTTCGGATGCTGCAGCGAAACTTTCGCCGGTTTTTAGCGTTTTTTTTACGCTTTTTATGCTGATTCAGGTCTAAAAACTCCTAGTTTGTTTTATTTAAAAAAACGAAAACATTGACAGACGCATGCTAAGGTTTATTTTGAGGTTGTGTTGACCTGCTGCTTCTCAGCATCAGTTTCATTACTTGTTAAAACTCAATTCAAGTTATTTTATTTATATAATATGCAGAGTTCAAAACCGAATTTAACTTTATTTTAAAGCTCATTAAGATGTGAATTTAAGACTTTTTCCTCATGATCGCAAACTAAAACTGGATTTATCATAAAAGTATAGTTATAGATTAATTTTGATCACTAATAAAATAGCAACTGGACTAATGTTTCCTGTCAGGATTATTCTAACTGGCTTTAAGGGTTATTAGCTTTTCATTTTATTATTTACTACCTATTTAATTTACTTAAATGTGTATTTGGCACACACGATTAGTGACTAATATTTGACAAAATGAGGAACTTAAATTTTTACAACACAGTTTTAAGAAGCATTCATCTACTGTTATGCTCATGTTGGTTTCTTATTTCATCAAAAGTCCATTTGTACCATTTATTTTTGACTTAACAAATATTCTATTAAAATTTTAATTTAATTTATTCTTGACAGAAAACGTCAAATGGTGTAACTGAAAAAGAATGATTGACATTTAAACATTTTAATCCACCTAAAATATTAAACCTACTTGGCAGCATGTGTTTTTTAATATATATACATATACATTTAAACCTTCATGTTTTAAATGTGTTTTCTCTCTTCAGGGACGCGTCAGGACCAAGACGGTAAAAAAGGCCGCCAGGGTCATCATCGAGAAGTATTACACCCGGCTGGGAAACGACTTCCACACCAATAAGCGTGTGTGTGAGGAGATTGCCATCATCCCCAGCAAACCTCTACGCAACAAAATCGCAGGGTGAGTAAACCACAGCCGTTTCTGATTTTAAACTTTTGTTAATCTGAACCTTCCCTGAGGGTTGGACACTGACATTAGAAATGCAGATTTAGAGTAGTTTTTCTCCTTCAAACTTTGCTTTGGTCAAAGAATGCCTCATCTATTCAATTCAATTCAATTTATTTGTATAGCCCAGAATCACAAATCAGATTTGCCCCAAAGGGCTTTACATTGTGTACAAAAGCAACACAACATCCCCTGTCCTTAGACCCTCACATCGTACAAGGTAAAATCTAATGAACTAAACTATTTTCAGCTGTTTTAACATAATTGCACAAGCGTTTTCTAATGGTTAATTAGCTTCCAATTCAATTAATAGAATTAGCAAACACAATGTACCATTACAACACTGGAGGAATGGGCTTCTACAGGCCTATCGAGATATTACATTAAAAAACAAATAGTCGAATAGTCATTCACCACATTAAATATGTATAGAGTGGATTTCTGATTAGTTTAACATTAATACACTAAAATTTGAAACTTTATTTTGTGTCTATATATTTATATGAAGAAACTTTTCTTTTCTGGTTTCATTGCAGTTACTAATTAGAGCACATGTGTCTGAGGGCTACTGTGGGCCCAGGTATTTGTTCCAACCAGACAGTAACACACCTGATTCTACTAATCAACCATTAGAGCTCTTTCTAAGGACCTTCATTAGTAGAATCAGGTGTTTTACTGCCTGTTTGGAACACAAACCTGCAGCCACATGGCCCTCCAGGACCTGAGTGTGACACCACTGAAGGAGAGCATCCTGTTCTATAAAACCTGACTAATAAAGGATAATGATGTGCTGTATACGTTTGAATTGACCCTTTTAACGTGTCTCATCATCAGGTATGTGACGCACCTGATGAAGCGCATCCAGCGTGGCCCAGTCAGAGGAATCTCCATCAAGCTGCAGGAGGAGGAGCGAGAGAGGAGAGACAACTACGTCCCAGAGGTTTGTCCATGCCGCCGTTTGTCCTGCAGAGTCCGACCAGGCAGCGCGTTCACTGTAGAGCAGATCAGATCATTTATTTATTTAATAAAACATTGTTGAGGATGCATTCAGCAGGTTTCACATTTCACTATCATTTGCACAGAGTTAGTGACAAATTAAAATGTTTCTTTCCATTAAGGTATTCTTCTTGCTTTAAAGATGTTTGCCATAAATGGAACCATTTTAAACACCCTCAATCTCACAAGGGAAAAAACAGTTTTCATTCACAAGACTCTTTAAAAATACTGAATGAGCTACGTTTTTCAACTTTCTGATTATTAGTATTAAACTTTGCTCCCTGGAAAGTTGAAGATGTAAAACTGCTTTATAGCAGTGACGGTTTAGACAAATTATGGGTCAGTGATAAATAATAAAATATAAATAATTTGGCTAAATGAGAAAGTCAAACTTTGGAAAATACAGTTTTAAGCTGGTCTCTTTAAATGTACATTCTATGCTCATGTTGGTTTCTTGTCATTTCTTTTATTCAATCATGATTTGTGAGTTTTTTCTCCACAAAATGTCAAATTGTGTAACTGAAAAAGAATAATGAATTTTAAATATTCAATCCACCAAGAATATAAAACTAGTTGATAGAATGTATTTTTCATATACATATATTTTTTATATGTATAGCCAAGTTTTTAGGGTTACAACACACAACAGTTTTGACATTGTCTCTTATTTCTTGTTTTGGATCTTATCCTGTAGATTTCTGCTCTGGACCAGGAGCTCATTGAGGTGGATCCAGATACAAAGGAAATGCTCAAGATGCTGGTGAGTGTAAAAAATATTCTGCTTTTGCATTTTAGTGATCAATAATAAGCTTTTTGTTCTTGACTAAAATATGATTCTGAAAGACTTGGCAAGTTTATTTGTCAGGGACTATACATTATAATCATTAAATTCCTGGTTTTTATTATAAATATAGTGAGTCTAGTTTTGGACATGACTACATACACATATGCAGTTAATCTCTCAGCTGTGATTGTCTGAAGCTTTTCAAGGCAGCTGTTCACACTACAGATAAAATGTTTTCCATGATCTACATATAAATGACAAACTGAAGCGTTTCCATCGTGACAATTTCATTTCTTCCACTTCTCCTAGGACTTCGGCGGCCTTTCTAACCTTCAAGTCACTCAGCCAACTATTGGAATGAGCTTCAAAACACCACGAGGACTGTAGAATCATGTGTAATATTCGTCTCAATAAAGGCATCTAATTATTACAAATTCCTTTCTTGTTCAATCATTACATAGATAGTCTATAAAATGTCAAAATCACATCTGATAAGACATATTATGCCAAACCATTTTAACATTTTAAGACTCCATTTGAACATCTTTGAATAGCTGCAACGTGTTATTTTGTCAAGTTAAAACATATCTATCTTAAAATTTAGTTCAGAGTACCTATAGCTTGATCTACAACTACATTTATAGTTATAGCAATATATATAACTTAACTTTGACAAGTCAAAACTTCAGTTACAGATATTTACAACATTTTGCCTAGTGGAATCTATTTCTAATATTTGAGAAAGGTCATGTAGATATCTTTGTGGTGAATTAAAGCTATTAACTGGAATAATGACTAGTCAGACTTCAAACTAAACATCTCAAAGTGAATTTGTAGATGCACTATATTACCATAATTTTCCACTCAGCTGCCTTGGCTTGCATATAAGTGACATCAACTCGTCTGGAAAGGCTGTCCACAAGGTTTAGGAGCGTGTTCATGGGAATTTTTGGACCGTTCTTCCAGACGTGCATTTGTGAGGTCACACATTGATGTTGGATGAGAAGGCCTGGCTCTCAGCCTCCATTCTATATCATCGCAAAGGTGTTCCATCGAGTTGAGGTCAGGACTCTGCAGGCCAGACAAGTCAAGTCAATGTTAATTGGATAGCCCAAAATCACAGAAAACACAAAAGCAACACAACATCCCCTGTTGTTAGAGATCATACAAGGAAAAACTCCGTAAATTGATAAACTTTTAACAGGTACAAAAAACAGAAGAACCCTCGGGAAGAGAAAAAGAGGAGGATCCCTCTTCCAGGACAGACAGACTGCAATAAATGAAGCACGCAGATTTAAACACATTCAAACAGGAAAAGTTGAATAGAACATTAAATATATTATTATATTGAATGTAGAGGATTTTGCAATGTTGCACAGGTGAATGAAGGCAGTCCTAGAAATAAGTGTAATGAGGGCAGAGAATGATGCATCTTAATCAAAGATGACTCCCAGGTACAATGGAGATATCATCCAAAAATCATATTTTGAGTATTGTGCCTGAGCACAATAACTTCAGTTTGTCTCTATTAAGTAGCAGAAAGAAGCAGGTCATCCAGGATTTTATCACATGCTTAAAGTTTTGCTAACTGGTTGGGTTCATTTGGTTTATCGACAGGTACAGTTGTGTATCATCTGCATAACAGTGGGAATTGTTAGAGGGTTTCCTAATAATTTTACGTAATAGGAGCATATAAAGGATGAACAGTATTCATCCAAGCACCGAACATTGCAAAACTATGTTTAACTTTTGTATGGATAAAGAAAATTAACATTAACCAATGAGAAACAATCCTAAAGATAGGGCCTAAACCTGTTTGAGTGCAGTCCCTTCAATGCCAATAACATGCTCTAGTCTTTGTAATAGGACCTAATAGTCAATGGTGTCAAAAGCACTAAGGTCTAACAGAACAAGAATAGAAAGAAATAAAGAATAGAAATTATCCAGAAATTATGTCATCCAGAGATCTAATAATTAAACATTAGATTTCTGGATGACAGAGATGTTTAAAAGCCCACATTTAACTTTCCAATCCTGTTTCTTTTTAGCTAGTATTGATGCTGATTTTATTTAAATTACATGTAATTCATCTCCTGTTGTTTAATGAAGGATTAAAAAAGACTAAATGTTTGGAGGACATAATCTGTTGATATTAAGTTTTTATTGGGTGACTGCTCTAAGGTAGGAACAGGTGTAGGACTCAGACTCCTGGATTTAACTCTGGATTTTCAGGGTAATAAAGTCATATAAAGCACTGTTTTTCGCTATCAGACCAGATTTACCCCCAGAACTTTATAGACCAATTGTCTATTAAACCCACATTATTATCATCATTATTATCCAGGCACCAAGTGGACAACCAGCAGTGGAAAGATCTCTTGCTACTTTACACTAGTCAATTTCGGCGGAAAACCAGAGAAAACTACATTATCCGACAGGGTCGTTGCATAGAAACATAACGAGGCAATTTTTATTTTAATGACCTCAGACATGACCGATGATTTTATTATATTTACGTTTAGTTTAAGCGAACAACTTTAAATCTGAATCTGTCGCCTGCTATGGCTCCTACAGCTAACTAGCACCCTGGCGTCGCTAGCTTAACGTATCTGACTATGGAGCTGCCGATAATCAGTTAGTTTTTTGTTTTTTTGGGTGGAGGGGGTTGTAGGAGAAATCTGTTAGATACGTAAACTGGATTAGTCCCCAAAGCCCCCTTAGTTTAAGACTTCTATTCCTTCCTTAGTTACACAGCTGTGCTGTTTCCGTCTGCTCGGAAATTGCCGGGAGGCTAGCAGCTAAACTAACGGCTAAGCTAGCGTTAGCTCGGCTTGGTGTTTAGCTACACTAGCATACGACTGGTTCGCCTCCTAATTTAGCACAAAATAAATTTAATACATGTACTGGTGTCGATATTGAGGGAGGATAAGTAATATAACATTTAATACCCCGAGCAGGAGAAAACACAAGTAGAGAAGTCATCGGTAGCTAGGTTAGCCGAGCTAAGCTAGGTTGGCCAAGGCTAGTTAAGCTAACGATGGCTAACCTAGCTTGGCTTGGCTAACCTCTCTAGCGACCGGGAGAGTCCACAAATTAAACGCTAAAAAGGAGGAGACAATGGGCGGTGCATGAATGTAATTATAATACAATTAACATATATAACAGCAATATATTAGCTTCAGAAATTAGAGAGGGAAAATTAATCAGCGATGCAGATACGCCGCAGCGTACACAACACGGAAGCTTCGAAAACCGGAAATGATGCGAAATGCTCACCGTTGTTTTTCGGTCTGGATACCAATCTGGATGAAATATGATCACCGTAGTAGTTATGAGGAGAATGAATCACTTTAATCCGATGTGTGTAATTTAAAACTGGATATCAGACTAAAAAATGGCCGCCGCTTCAATGCGAGCGGCTTGTCTGGCGCATACAACGAATGATTTCCCGACTTCCGGGTTCACCTCCACGTCATTCGCCCCTACAGAGACTGCGCAGTAGTCACCTAGCATGATGCCCGGAAGTGACGAAAAGATGCAAATCGCGGGGGGGGGGGGGTCGCATTTGAGTAATTTAATTCACCTTCACCATATTAAAATCAGTTTGGCGAAAAATAAATCAAAATAAAATTTAAACACTGCTGTGACGTCATGCTGGGGAAATGGACAGAAACATTGCTAAAGAAAACCCATGACTTATCAAGGACAAAGATTAGTAATTAACAGGTTTAAAGCTGTGTGTCCTGTCAGTTTCACACAATTCGTTTACTATTGCACTTTATAGGAAAAATATTGCAGTGCCACTAGTGGCCACTAGGGAAAATCAGCTGTGAAGACATTGTTTTGGATTTAGGTCTAATAAATCCATGGTTCATCCACATCATCCAGGTCTTTGTGCAATGAATGGTGGATTTGGATGAGTAAGCGAAAACTTTTGGCAATATAGTGCATCTGTAATGACAACCCCCCCCCCCCCCATACACATGAATGGCTAAAGCGATTTTTCCTAGGAAGCTTGTAGTTGCAGATACCTGAAATGATTTAAATGTTAAAATGGCCTACCACAGCACTTTTTTTTTTTTTTAAACATCCAACAGAAACATAACTGACAAGACATACAGCCAACAAGTCATTCAGCAATCAGTGAATATAAGAAAAATAAATTCACTTAAAGACCAAAGTCCTGTACATCATTAGTTTGCTATATTGGAACTGATAGACATTTAAAATAAGTCCAAACTGTGATATTAAAGAAGAGTCCAAGTAGAACCGGTAATGCTTAAACACCTTTATTGTGCCCAATCTGAACATACTCCACAACTGTAAGTAGCAGCAAACTTGGCAGACCACAATGAGGTAGACTTTCAAAACTCTAAAAAGCAGCTGGGCTAAGGGACAACAAGCTCAGCATGACAAACTTAATGGATAAAGAAAAGACATTTTGTCTTTGGCACACAGCTTATTATGCATTTATGTCCAACTGGAACAGGAAGGCAAAAATGGGCTAAGAAAGCATGGAATCATTTACTGGGGTCTACTCAAGCGCTGGATAGATTATTTTATCAGCAAAGTGAAAGTTCTTACATTCAACAGGAAACAAGCAGCTGTTCTAACAAAGGCGTGTCCCCCTGCTGATGTACAAAAGTGATTAAAAACCACTGCCACCTCTCCAAGTGCAAATTAAAAAAGTGCAAAAAATCAAACTATGTACAATCAAAACATGAATGTTCAGTCACTACTCAACTGTTCAGTTGATTGAAAAGTGATGGATAACCAGTTGACGCAGTATCCAGCACTATTACACACATTTAATATAACTGGACCAACAAAGTAAGTTAAAGTAGTACTTCCAATATTTTGTGCCAATTAAGTTGAAATTTGGGAGGGCAAATTAAAAAGAAAAAATAGCCACAGAAAAACATATGGAAAAAAAGAAAAAAGTAAAAGGGGGATTTTCCCATTAACAGCCGCCTGGTAGAATTCTGTTCAAAATTTTCATGTCATGACTTAAAACCGTTTGTGTACAAATTAGTAAAAAACTGCGTAAAAATGTCTGAAATGCGACTGGTTAAATGAAGCCCAACATTCAACTCCCAAAAGTAAGAAACAACAGTTGGCTTGCACAGGAAAAACAGATGCCAACTGGGGGTGGGGGGGCAGGAGGGGAAAAAAAATAAAAATTTAAAGGCACTGTATGGCATTTGCCAATGAACGGCAATGAGACTTGCGTGATTGCTCTTCACTATGCAACACATGTAAACAAAAAAGGAAAAAAAAAAAAAAAAAAAGGCATTTTCATCCACTTCTTTAACCTTAGGCTGACTCCCATCTCTGTCTGGCCACAAGTCTGGGAAAATGCATAAGTGTGAAGGGTCCCTTGTCTCTCCCAACAAGGTCACTGTGCATAGTGCCACTGTGAACAACAGCAAAAATGTAGCAAGTGCAAAAGTGAACATTTTTCTACAGTGATATCCCCAGTGCCTGGTGGAGTGCCATGGTGCCCTCGAGGCCGAGGGGACGTCCGGCACACGTGCTCTCCATAGTGGGCAGCCTCGCCTCCAGAGAGGGGCTCTTTCCTTCCCGGCCCATCCGGGTGTGTCTGGATCCGTCCGCTCTAGCTGGAGTCGCGGTTCTTCTGGTTGCGCATGAGGGGCCGGTGGTTGCTCAGGATGTCCATGGAGTGCTGCCAGTGCCAGCAGGAGCGGCAGTAGTACTTGAAGCAGGCCTGGACGGAGACAGGCTTAGGTTAAAGGCAAAGTTTATGATGGGATTTCAACCCATTAGGTCCTTTTCATCCTAAGAAACTAACATTTAAAGTCATGTGACAACTTTTGGTTGAATTATTTTACATAATGTCTAAATATATAACTTTTGACACAAGATTTGAGATTAAATTGGACTGTGTGAAAGTGTTTTTTGACACAAGATTTGAGATTAAATTGGACTGTGTGAAAGTGTGGGTCTACCCCTGCCATCAGATGGGTCTGAGTGTTCATTCCTGTGTAATAAATGACTAGACCAGATCCATCAGAAATCAAACATTTGTTATTCCTGCAGTGAGATAAAGAGCTTTGAATGAATGCCTTGCCTCAATATCTCATTTAAATAAAGCTTTCCATTTTAAGGCGAGAGATCTGGAGAACATTCTTCACATAAAACAGTTCTGGATTAGCAACACTAATGCTAATAGTGCAATATAAGTTTAGGCATAGCATCTAAATCATTAAACCCCCAAAATCCTCATGCACAAATGCATCAGAACATCATCTGTTGGACCTGGTCTCTGCAGAAGAAAGGCCCAGGTTGGCGAAGGCAAACTTGACACATGGAGTCCTCCAGGTAGGGGTCAATCTGGACCTGAGGGGAGAGACATGCAATCCCATCAAGAAGTGGTTCTTTTAAGATGAATCCTACACATTTTAATAGATGACTCACCTGAACCAGGTGAAACTACAACAAATAGTTAATACAAGTTGCAATAATACAACTTTTATTACTTTATTGCATGAAACAGCTTTGTCTATTCTTAGTTTTTAACCTTTAAATTCTTACAAGTTTTCCATGTCTGGAAAACAATAATGTAAATTAATGCCATCTTAAACTTCAAAAAGCACCAGAATATCAAAATTACTGCAAAAAATGTAGAATTATGAAAACCGAATTTCCAAAATAAAAGCATTCACGATGCATAGGTAAAAACTAAATATTTTATCATGTTTAAAAACTGATATTTCAGTTCGATTTCTCATTTTAACAGATTCATGTGAATGTGTCACGTTCCACAGCAGTAACAATAACCCACAGAAAGAATCAGTTCTTACCTTCTTTGTAAACTTGGGGGTTTTGATCTCCACAAATGCTGCACATACAGCCTTTAGGTAACTGCGCTGATTGTTGAAAGTGACACGTCCAGAGCCTGAGAGAATGAAGACTATGGGTCAATGGAAGAAATCTTGTTTGGCAAGAAAACTTTAAAATACAGTTCAAAGAAGCATTCATCAGGTTTCTTCAAAATGGGAAAAAAAAATTGACAGATCAGTCAAAAAAAGTTTAAATATTCCACCTCCAATAGTAAATTTGTTTATAGCATGTGTTTAATTTTTTTTTAGGGTGACACCACATCAGTTCTAGCATTGTCCCTTATACAGATAAACCATGTAGGACATCAGTTTGTCCTTTTCTCAACTGATCGTCTACTTATGTCTCAAATGGTTTTTTAGTCACAAAGAATTTGTAGACCTGCCTTGACAAATACCTAAATATTTTTATTCCTAAATGCACCAGTGCCAATTATAACTGAAGTGAAAGGAATTCAATTCCACTTTTTCCAGTCAGTCTATTTTCCCCAGGGGTGTGATAAAATTTCTTAGAATAAAATTGAATATGCATCCAGTTGCAAGATGAAAAAAATATTTGCATCGTCAGGCCACCACGCAGCCACTTTTTCCCTGATCTTTCTGTATCCTGGAACGAGCAGCACGCTGTGACTGAAGGTTTGATGTGTTCTTTATATACACACAGTTTATGAACTTCTGTATCATAGCATAGAGCAGTAGCTAAAACCCTCATTGGATGAAATGAAGTGGTGTCTGTGGGCTGTCACTTCCACAGAATAAAATGTCACCCACTCAAGGGTTTTCCCATCTTTAAAGCATCATTTGATACTGAGGAGCAGCAGCGCGTTCCAACAATAACTCACCTATGGGGTACTTGTGCTTGTCCGTGTCGATGCCAGCGTACATGACTCCTCCGAACAGGTCGTTCATGATGCTGGCCAGCGCCTCAGAGTTCAGCATGCCATGCAGTGCACCAACAAACACGGTTTTGCTGGGGTCCAGACGCTGAGCGGGGCAGCGCACGTAGTTGCTGTCTGAGATCACCCAGGGGATCACCTGGACCTGGAGGGGGGGCAGGAGGCGCATTACTGAGTGGAACCAGCTACTATTCATTAGTGAACACCATTGGCACTTTAAAAGGTCTGGAAATAATTAAAGTTTATTTATGGGTCAGTGACATCTCAGGTTTGGCAATATGAAAAAGTCAAACGTTGAAATACAGTTTTAGAAACCATTCATCAGGTTTCAAAACATACATGCATCATTTAAAAGATATTTGTTCATTGTTTATTTTTACAAAAAAAAAAAGGTAAATCACCATTTTGTGCAACTTTTGACACAAAATGTTAAGAAAAACTTGAAACCAAAAAGTTTCAGAAAAAAACAATAACCCCCATTATGCCATGTGCCAACTATCTAAAAGTTGATGTTGATCTGACAAACATGAACAGACGCACCTAGATCTATAGAGATCGATATAGATGGACCTATACGTCGATATAGATGGGCCTATACGTCGATATAGATGGGCCTATACGTCGATATAGATGGGCCTATACGTCGATATAGATGGGCCTATACGTCGATGTAGAGACACAACAGTTGGCACAATATAGATATATCAAAATCTATATATAGACTAAAAATACACAGATAAATCAGATTTGTTCACATAGGCCTGCACTACTTTGGTAGCTTTTTATTGAAGGGAAATTTCTTTACATTTAAGTTTTAGAGGGAAAAACTGGGGGGAAACGGTAAATAAAATGTTTGTCTTAAATCTAAATTTCAATTAAGCCAAATTGCCCATCTTGACGTCTCCCGCCTCCTTATTCCAGCCGGCCTGATCAACACCTTCGGTGTTTTATTTATCTGTGCACACCCACCATATATAGACTAATAAACCCACACCCACCATACAGACTATTAAACCCACACCCACCATATATAGGCTAATAAACCCACACCCACCATATATAGGCTAATAAACCTACACCCACCATATATAGACTAATAAACCCACACCCACCATACAGACTAATAAACCCACACCCACCATATATAGGCTAATAAACCCACACCCACCATACATAGGCTAATAAACCCACACCCACCATATATAGACTAATAAACCCACACCCACCATACAGACTAATAAACCCACACCCACCATATATAGGCTAATAAACCCACACCCACCATACATAGACTAATAAACCCACACCCACCATATATAGGCTAATAAACCCACACCCACCTTATATAGGCTAATAAACCCACACCCACCATACATAGACTAATAAACCCACACCCACCATATACAGGCTAATAAACCCACACCCAACATACATAGACTAATAAACCCACACCCACCATATATAGGCTAATAAACCCACACCCACCATATATAGACTAATAAACCCACACCCACCATACATAGACTAATAAACCCACACCCACCATATATAGGCTAATAAACCCACACCCACCTTATATAGGCTAATAAACCCACACCCACCATACATAGACTAATAAACCCACACCCACCATATACAGGCTAATAAACCCACACCCACCTTATATAGGCTAATAAACCCACACCCACCATATATAGGCTAATAAACCCACACCCACCATATATAGACTAATAAACCCACACCCACCATATACAGGCTAATAAACCCACACCCAACATACATAGACTAATAAACCCACACCCACCATATATAGGCTAATAAACCCACACCCACCATATATAGACTAATAAACCCACACCCACCATACATAGACTAATAAACCCACACCCACCATATATAGGCTAATAAACCCACACCCACCTTATATAGGCTAATAAACCCACACCCACCATACATAGACTAATAAACCCACACCCACCATATACAGGCTAATAAACCCACACCCACCTTATATAGGCTAATAAACCCACACCCACCATACATAGACTAATAAACCCACACCCACCATATATAGGCTAATAAACCCACACCCACCTTATATAGGCTAATAAACCCACACCCACCATATATAGGCTAATAAACCCACACCCACCATATATAGACTAATAAACCCACACCCACCATACATAGACTAATAAACCCACACCCACCATATATAGGCTAATAAACCCACACCCACCATATATAGGCTAATAAACCCACACCCACCATATATAGGCTAATAAACCCACACCCACCATATATAGACTAATAAACCCACACCCACCATACATAGACTAATAAACCCACACCCACCATATATAGGCTAATAAACCCACACCCACCTTATATAGGCTAATAAACCCACACCCACCATATACAGGCTAATAAACCCACACCCAACATACATAGACTAATAAACCCACACCCACCATATACAGGCTAATAAACCCACACCCACCATACATAGGCTAATAAACCCACACCCACCATATATAGGCTAATAAACCCACAGCCACCTTATATAGGCTAATAAACCCACACCCACCATACATAGACTAATAAACCCACACCCACCATATACAGGCTAATAAACCCACACCCACCATACATAGACTAATAAACCCACACCCACCATATATAGGCTAATAAACCCACACCCACCTTATATAGGCTAATAAACCCACACCCACCTTATATAGGCTAATAAACCCACACCCACCATATATAGGCTAATAAACCCACACCCACCATATATAGGCTAATAAACCCACACCCACCATATATAGGCTGCTAAAACCCACACCCACCATATATAAAGACTAATAAATCCACACCCACCATATATAAAGACTAATAAACCCACACCCACCATATACAGGCTGCTAAAACCCACACCCACCATATATAGACTAATAAACACACACCCAACATACATAGGCTAATAAACCCACACCCAACATACATAGGCTAATAAACCCACACCCAACATATATAGGCTAATAAACCCACATCCACCATTAATAGGCTGCTAAAACCTACACCCACCATATATAGACTAATAAACACACACCCAACATACATAGGCTAATAAACCCACACATATAGGCTAATAAACCCACATCCACCATTAATAGGCTGCTAAAACCTACACCCACCATATATAGACTAATAAACACACACCCAACATACATAGGCTAATAAACCCACACCCACCATACATAGACTAATAAACCCACACCCACTATATATAGGCTAATAAACCCACACCCACTATATATAGGCTAATAAACCCACACCCACCATATATAGGCTAATAAACCCACACCCACCATATACAGGCTAATAAACCCACACCCACCATATACAGGCTGCTAAAACCCACACCCACCATATACAAAGACTAATAAACCCACACCCACCATATACAGGCTAATAAACCCACACCCACTATATATAGGCTAATAAACCCACACCCACTATATATAGGCTAATAAACCCACACCCACTATATATAGGCTAATAAACCCACACCCACCATATATAGGCTAATAAACCCACACCCACCATATATAGGCTAATAAACACCCACCCACCATATATAGGCTAATAAACCCACACCCACTATATATAGACTAATAAACCCACACCCACCATAAATAGACTAATAAACCCACACCCACCATATATAGACTAATAAACCCACACCCACCATATATAGACTAAACAAACTCAGATTAAAAAACTCAGACTAAAAAAAACTGCGTTTGTACTCACATCCTTGCATCTCATCCTGCGGCTGGACATCTTGAAGTAGTACTCCCTGTTGTCCTCGGGGTGGAACGGGTCCTGTGAGCAGGCGTGGAGCAACGCCCTCACGGACTTCTCGTTCTCAAACACCAGGTAGACGTAACCTGCACAAAAAAACAAAAACAAAAACAAAAAAAGACTTGAGGCCCCACCTTCACAGACCGGTTATTCAGCCAAATAAGTTCAGATGGCGCCTACAGAAAAGCAGCCAACAAGCATTAAATGGAACGACTTGGCTGCTTTAAGGGTTCCAGGAAACAGGAGGTACAGAAAGAACTCAGCCAAAATCTCACTTAGGAAAAATTAAAGCACTTTTGATAATCAAGCATAAAAACATCAAACATTTGCTGCATCAGTGTCAATAGATCAAGAAAAATAATTATCTCCAACTATATTTCACTGTTAAGTTTCACGTTTTAAACTATGGATCAAAAAGGAAGCGAGATTCATAATTATAGACTCACATGAAAGGATGTGTATATATATATAAAACCAGTGTTAAACTAAACACCTCTCCCAGTTACCGGTGCCACAGGCCAACAGGGAAACTCACCAGCATGTCACGTGCCCCCCACGGTGCCACCCTAACACCATAAAGAAAAGACGTAGCCTACCAGCCTGTTGTTACCTTTGGCCACATTACCTTTGGGAGGACAGCGGGGGTGTTTTCCATCCTTACCCGGCCACTCCACAGTCAGAGGGCCATAGCCACCGAAGGTGTTGATCAGGCCGGCTGGAATAAGGAGGCGGGAGACGTCAGATGAGCAATTTGGCTTAATTGAAATTTAGATTTAAGACAAACATTTTATTTACAGTTTCCCCCCAGTTTTTCCCTCTAAAACTTAAATGTAAAGAAATTTCCCTTCAATAAAAAGCTACCAAAGTAGTGCAGGCCTATGTGAACAAATCTGATTTAACCTCATTGTGCAAAAACACACCTAATTTTCTTTTGGTTAAACCACTTCCTCATTTCCAGGTTGCGGTGTCACATTCTTATGCAATATTGTTTTTTTGTATATTGGTCAGTGAAAAACCATGGTTGAGAAAGACGAGTCTAAAACCCAAATTACAGTTTAAGTCTAATGATTTAAAACACTTATGAAGCATTCATGAGGTCACTCAAAATGTTTGTTTCTTCTCATTTTAAATCCATTTGCATCAAGATTTTGTAAAAACCTTTTGCTATGAAAAGTCAAATAGTGTAACTGAAGTGATAAATTTAAATATTTAATCCACGTATAATATAAAACTAGTTAATAGCATGTGTTTAAACTCTTTAATAACCTTTTTAAGATGTTAAACTACCGTAAATTCTGGACTATAAGCCGCTACTTTTTGAACCATGCGGCTCGTACAAAGGTGCGGCTATTCTGCATATTTTTTCCACCACTATGGGGCGCTCTAACCAGAAGTAGAATCAAAACTTAGACAAAATAAATGCAAAGAAGAATACGCTAGTTCAAGAAGAATACGCTAGTTCAAGAAGAATACGCTAGTTCAAGAAGAATACGCTAGTTCAAGAAGAATACGCTAGTTCAAGAAGAATACGCTAGTTCCTCTTTAGCAGATATAAGACGGTAAAAGCGGATAGAAGGACGACAATTTACCAATCCTATCAAACTATATTTTCAAATCCTCAACCATTCATCATGGAACCCACTCAAAGAAGTTCATATGATGCAAGTTTTAAGTTGAAGGCCATCGATCTCGCTATACAGGAAGGAAACCGCGCTGCTGCTCGGAAGCTTAGCGTCAATGAGTCTATGGTAAGGCAAAAAGCCTGCTTTACTGATGTCTATCAGTGGATCCTGACAATCTGTTCCTGTAATAAATATCTAATGTAAAAACATACATATCTGTGGCTTGCAAAACTTTTAAGTAGAGCGTGCGGCTTATATGCAGGTGCGGCTTGTTAATTTTTTTTATTTATTTTTTTAATAGCGCAGATGCGGCTTATATGCAGGTGCGCTTTATAGTCCAGAATTTACGGTATCTTGAACTAAGTCTATAGGATCACACCACATGACAGTTTTGTCATTGTCCCATGTACAGGGATTTTTGCACAGATTGCAGGAAAGTAAATTTGGGGGGATGATGATAAAAAAGGTTCCTCGCTATTCATTTCCATTCACAGGAATGTGGAAGCACGGATTCAAGCATGACCGCTCATCCATTTCACACAAAAAACGAGTGCTAAAAAAAAAAACATCTATAAAAAGAATGCGGCGTTACCTTCTGTGATGTCCCAGGGCACGCCGCCGAGAAAGACCTTGCAGGAGTACAGAGGATCTTTGTTGTTTCTGGGCGGCAGCTGGCCGCTCCAGGTGAACGTGGCCTCGTTCACGGCTGAAAGGTGAAGCCAGGAGTCAGCGGCCGCCACATGCATCAAAGCTACTAGATTACAAAAAAATGAGCTTCTAGAACAAACCTGCAGCCTGTCTGTGCAGGCGGGCCTCCCTCTCGATGCTGAAGGCATCGTCGGACTGGTCCAGCATGTCCACGCCGGGCCACGGGGAGCCGGCGCGCCAGCGGCGGGAAAGAGCAGAGGAGGCGGGGCTGGCGCTGGGGGGCGGGGTCAGAGGAGAGCTGGTGTCCTGGGGGTCCAGGCGGGAGCCCAGTCGCAGCAGATCCTTCTGCATGTTGGATGTGAGGTAAGGCAGGGGAGGGGAGATCCGCAGGGTGGACTAAAAACACAAACATGCGAATGAGACCTTAACAACTTTACATGCATTTACTAAACCTGAGGTTTCTTTCTTTCTTGTATGATGTGAGATTTTAAGGCTGAGTGTTTGCTATGAACCTTCATTTATAGAATCTGGTGTGTTCCAACTGCTTGGTTGGAACAAAAGGTCTAGTCCAAGGACAGCGGATGTGTTGCTTTTGTGCAAACTGTAAAACCCATTGAGGCGAATCTGATTTGTAATAAAGAAATATAACTGACTTGAGCCTAGTTTACATAAATGCAGGTACTTTAAAATTTTCAAGTTAAAAAAATCTCCGCCCACATGAAGCTGCAAAATCCACCTCATTGTCATGGTCATGCCAAAGCAGCAGGTGGCGATAGTGCTCCTAACAGGAAGGACATTTTAACCAATCACAAGGCTGGACAGGTCTCCATGAAGACAACTTCCTATTTAGCATCACAGTGAGACATCAATGTCGATGAGTGCGATTCATGTTTTACTTTATGTCTCTACCAGAGACAAGAGTTGAGACAATAGCAATAGATTTACCTGAAAGATGAGTTTGAAAAGCTTTTTTAGAAATAGGGTCAAATCGGGGGGGGAAAACCATTTCTTATGGGTTTTATAACTTATAATAAACTTCATGAAAAGTTCACGCTGGATAGTTCAGGATGAACTGAGGTTGCATTCTGATGAAAAGCTGAAACCATGCAGGGAAACATTTGTCATTTTGTTAGCAGTGTTTAAGTACATTTACAAAAAAGTTGTACTTTAGTATTTTTATGTGATGCTCTATATTTTCCACATTACTACATTTCACTGAAATGTATTTTTTATTTTGTAAATAATCTATGATTGTATTGTCTACCTGTCTAGATATGTACATGACTGAGCTACACTGTATGAAAAGTGCCATATAAATAATTCGTTTGAGTTACTTTTCATATTTTATTATATTTTGCAGTCTATTATTTCTATACACTTCTTGTGAAAACTGCCTAATCGATCAGACAAATCATGTCTGGCAGGATAAGGTCAAAAAAACTTCCATGAGTTTTAGGAGGATTCTAGATCTCTCAAAATGTGTATTTTGTGTTTCTATTGGTCATTTATACCATTTTGTTTTTACAAATAAAGATGTGCGATTCGTAAGAAACTCTGCAAAGAATGATGCATTTTAAATATTTAACACATCTAGGATATAAAAGGTAGTCGACAGCGTGTGTTAAATTTCTAAAAACCTTTTTAAAAGAGTTAAACTATCTGATACCAAGTTTTTAAGACGACATCTTTGGCATTGTCCCTCACATTAATCCACCCAAAGTAGATTAAAATGGCGTAAGAACAAAAAATGTAAATGTTCATATGCATTTAGTGATTAAAACAATATAAAATGCACAATCAACACTCTTCAAGTACATTATGCTGACAATGGGTTTTAACATTTTGAATTCAGGAGTTTTTAACAGAGTAATTTTTGAACAGTACTTTTACTGAGGGTCATATTAGGTTTATATCATAAATTTGAACATTTGCAAATAAAAAAAAAACTGAAATGAATGAAAGCAGCCAGGGACCTTTAAGGGAGAAGTGGCATCTGTACTACAATGACTCAATTGTGCGTTTCCAGTACAACGGGAGTCACGTCAGGGCGGCAGTGTGACCCACAGCCAGCGTTAAAACAACCATGAACCCGCCCTGGTTCAGCAGGGGAGGTTTGTTGGAGCTTTTTTTTAATATTATTTTATGTCCTAATAAAAGCTTAAAATGCCCCCCCCTCAACACAATCCTGCAGCTCACAAGCTACATGGAGTATTGTTATATTTAAAATAAAGCGACAAGTTAATTTGATCAGTGTTGATCCACAGTAAAAAACTACTTCCTGCAAATATGGAAAATGCTCTTTAAAAGGCTCAAAGGCTTTTAATGTGAAAAACTTGTGCATAAATGCATGAAAGTCAACAGAAACCAACTGAAGTCACCCCCCACAGTGCATATGGGAGAAGAGTTTCTATCAAAGCTAGACATTTATTATAAAGTACTTAATATAAATCCATTATAAATCTTAGCTACAGACCTGCTATTGTGATTCAATTAAGCCATTTGCTGGTTAAGCATTAATGGCAGAAAGATGTTTGTATATGTGGTTTTAGTCTAGCCGTTATAAAAATAGTCTCATATTTTAAAACTCCATCCATAGAAATGCGCAAAAAACATGCATCAAAAGGGTGAGTTACAAATCATGTTTGGAAAGATGAGAAAATCAAAAAAATTCAGTTTAAAGAAGCATTGATCAGGTCTCATTGTGTAATATATCCTATGTTCATGTTTTGCAGAAAAATTGATTTTGTGCAACTCGATACAAAAATAGTGCAACCAAAGTAGAATTATAAATATATTTCACCTAGAATACAGTGTACAGTTTTACCATATGACTTTTCTATCATTGTCCCATATACACATAAAATACAGTATGGTTTTTATACTACTATACTAGAATTTACCTATATATTTATTATGTATTGTGTATATACAAGTGTAAATTAACTCAGTCACCAGCTCTTGTGATGTGATTTGACATGTAATATCGCATCACCGCCCACCATTTATTCAGACAGCCAATCAGAGCAGAGGCTCATCAAGAGTAATGAGACACTGTTCTTTCTAGAACTTGAGTAAAGCATATTCTCAAAACCACAGATATGCATCCAGTTTTTGACCTCACAGCTTCAAATAAAATGTCCAAACGCCACGTTAACCATTGGTGGACGAAGATGATGCGGTAAAGTGGGCGTGCCCACGTTGGCGACATAGGGGGGGGTGTGCAGGAAGTAACCGGACACAGCAGAACGTTTGTTGGGGGTCGGGGGAAGAAAATTATTTTCTAAATAAAACTTGGCAGATGAGCAATTCTCCATCACGGGTTGAGCAAAAAATTCAACTCGTGATTATGAGATCGCGCAAGAAGCCGATCAGTGAGCGTTAGAGGAGCCTACACGATGGATTCTCACATTCTGGGAGGGTAAAGTGTGTGTGTGTGTGTGTGTGTGTGTGTGTGTGTGTGTGGAGTGACTGGGCAGTCTTAACTGTGCTGCCCAGTGCTCAGGGAAAAAAAAATGCAGTATCATAGTGGGGAAAAAAAATTAAAATACTCCATTGCAACCTCCAAGTCTTTAATTCAAAGTCAAAAAGTACAGAAGTACTGGCAGCAAAATGTACTTCCAAGTACTTATTATGCAAAAACGGCCCAGTTTAGAGTTTCATTTAACAGTATCTCATTGGAATTTTAATACCCGCTGAAATGTACAGCAACAGTTTAATGTCAATGTAAGAATACTTAATGACCTGATCATGCGTTTCATGTACAACATACTGATCAGAAAAGTCCAATATTCCCCTATGAAGTCACATTTGCTTCAGATGGAAATACTCTAGTATAGAACCTCAGAAATGTCAGTGCTGAGGAAATACACTTCATCCTGAGTTTAATTAATTTAAGACGATAGAATAAACACTGAAGTGCTGAGTTTGCATCAATGGAAAACGGCGATGACAGCAAATGCAACCAGAGCAAATACTGAATATATTGAAAATAAAGCCATTCCACCATTCCAATAGTGGAATTAAAATCTACTTGTCAACTATATTGTGAGCTTATGGCAGCATCATGTGGGTGGGGAGGGAGGGGGGGTAACAACATACCAACATGTCGCAGAGGTGGTCCGAGCCGGAGCTGAAGCCGCTGGTCTCCGAGTCCTCGGGGCTGCTGGAGCGCGAGTCCAGGAAGGAGCTGGAGTCCAGCCGGTTCGCCATGCGGGCCATGCCGGGGAACTTCTCCAGGAAGTCGGCCGTCATGCTCATGGACTCCGGGGGCAGGTAGCCCGGGGGCTTCCCCAGGATGCTGCTGAAGGGGTTGTTCAGGATACCTAGCACTGGATTAAAAAAAAAAAAGGAGACCCCCCCCCCTCTGTCATAGCGAGTCGGCGGCCTCGCCTCTCGGGATGAATCTACAGTCATGTCGATTTATCAGCAGAACGCTGCATGCAAAAAAAACACGTTTTGAGGTTTTTAAATCATTAGAAACTAAACAGAACCGTCCCACAGTGATCTGAAAAGATATGCAATAGTGATTATTCTAACTGATATTGCGATATGCACCAACGACTGATTGAAAATTGATTCTGGTGATGCAGGACAATTCTGAAAATGGTGGCCTTAAATGCAGTCGCTGCAATTCTAAAATTGCAGGAGGTCATATTGAGAGAATAGTTTAGTTTTTTGCAATTTCTAACCAATAGGCAGCATAAAATTTCTCGTTTGAATCACGTGCAACCCGACCGCTGTTTAATTCAGATCCCTGTGTCAGAGGCTAAATTTAAAAGCCTTCTCCCCCACCCCGTTAGCAACACTTCTGAGGACCGATTCGTCAGTCACCTTTCCCCCAAACAGAGCAAACCAGCGTCTTTCCTTCCCTCTTCATAAACCCGGTGAGTCAGCGAGCAGCTGTGACAGATATGCAGCTCGAGCCCTGGCCTGCAACCATGGAGCCAACGCGAGGCTCTGTGGGGGGGGGGCGGATTATTCCGCCGTAGGCCGCATTCAAAGCTCTGTCCCACTTTGTTGCAGGCCCAGTTTAGAAAGCTCTAAATGAAGTTATGCCGGGTCGGTATAGACACGCCGCTTAAAAAAAAAAAAAAAACACAGCACTACAAAATGGGTCAGGACAAACAGAACATTGTAGTCGTACGACGTGTGAAGCGAGCACTAAAATGTGCGTTTACGTGCCTTTGTTTAACAATGTGATAGCAGCTATTTTGGGATCATTAGTCTCATTATCTGGATTCTAGTCTGGAGGGGAATAAAAAAAAAAAACACTCTTATCTCAGCATAGGTGTGATCAACAGGTAATGTTGAAAAAAATCTCAGGAAAATGGTTTCACTTCAGATGAAGCAGGTTGTTATTTCTGCCTTCTGGATTTGCCAGAGATGCAGCAAAAGCAAAAAAAGTGCCACATCATCCTCCTGGTAACGCTACAGCCTGTTCCCACGCACACGCTGCTTTTAATACCCCACCACCACATATTTCACTACAAATGACAAAACAACCTCAGACAAAAAAAAATCCTCCACACAAACACACACACCCGAGATGTGTTATAAAGCCAGGAGGTTAAAAAAAAGAAACGAGAGGCTGGTACTTACTGGAGGGTGAGCTAGTCTGAACCTGGGAGGGGGACGTGTGGGAGTCCGTCTCCTGGCTGCTCCAGGGTCTCTCCCAGCCGGACAGACTCAGCGACTGGAGGCCCAGGCCCAGGTCTGTGACGCCCGGCGGCCCCCGGGACGGCTGCATGTCCTGCGGGGAGCCCGGCATTCCACCACAGTTGGGGAAGAGCATCCTCCTGCTGCCCACAGCAGCCAGGTCCGACTCTTTTTTTGTGGTCCGAGATCCAGTTCACAGACGTATGAAAACAGAAACACAAAAAAAAAAAAAATAGAGGGTGGGGGGGGAGAGAAAGCGTTAAAGACAGTCACAAGTAACAGGAGGAGCACACAGAGAGATTGGTCAAACAGTTCCTGTCTTAAAAACTTCTCTCAATCGCCACCCCCCTCCACCATCGCCACCACCCCCCCCCACCCCAGCTGACGAGGGAGCTAACCTGCTGCCTCTGTGCCCGGTGCAACTGCCATGCATCTCCGTCCGCATCACTGACCCACCTAGCAGCATGTGACATAGCTGCTGATGCACTCGCACACCCCTGCTAATGACATCAGCTCCCCCCCCCCACCACCACCAACAACAGCACCGCCAACCACCACCACCTCCCTGCTTCCTTGCCTAACAACTGTGTAATGAAAAATTCCTGTCGGAGCTATTGGCTTGTTGATAGAAAGCTCTTCCCCCCCACCCCGCCCCCCCCCCTTCCTCCTCTGGTAGGCACAGCACGTTTTTTTCAGAGTCGCTGGAAGACGGCCGCCGCTGTTGCTGCTGCTTACACTGTGTCTAGCCTTGTTTCCTGAGTGAGCTGACAGCCAGGAGGGGAGGGGGGTGTGGGGGCAGAGCTACAGCAGCATGGGGGGTGGCAGCATGGGAGATGAGAGAATGACTCAGCAGACGAAACTATTCCAGATACGAGGATGCTCTGAAAAACGTCTGCAATGGTTGCTGTGGAACCAGTTTTTTTTGCACATAAATATAGGGGGGAAAAAAAAAAACTAGCCAGCATGCAGAGGCTGTTACAGAAGCAGCTGACTGATCAGATGTTGAGGACGGGAGCGATTTGCACCGCCAGCTCCTCCCTTCGCCTCTCTCTCTCCCCCTCTCTCCAGGCCTGGATCGCTTCCAGCTGCCAGCTACAGCCCTGATTCAGCAACACCAAAGCTGGGGTGGATGGAGCAGCAAGGGGGGGGGGGCGGGTAGAGACAGCCACACCAGGAGTTCAGCTCAGTTTGCTTCCAGATCCAATTTACTTTTGTTTAAACAGCACTAAACAGCGCACATGTTCGGTAACTTGTGTCAAACCCTTTAAGATCACAACTCGTCCCTGCAGGACAAGTAACATTCATAACATTTTTTGCAGATTTAAAGATAATTATTAATTCAAAAGAAGGGGAAGCGGGTTCTGTGCTGAGCTTAAATCTTGGCAAATCTCACTCTTGAGATAAAAAAAAAAAAAGTGGAAGTGCTGCAATGCTGCAAAAGGGCGATGCAGCATGAATCAGCTGCTGGCACTCAAATGATAATGACAAGGTGAAGGTGGCGTAACAAACAACGGTGGCTGTGAATGGGAGGAGGAGTTGCTTATGGCAAGAGGCAAGTTTTCACCAGATTAAAAAAATAACCTTTCAATTCTGGGTTCTAATCTGTCACTACAACTGAAAACCACAGAACAGGACTCCGCCTGACCTCCATGCTTCCTCCTCAGACACATCAAGGCCCTGTTTTTTTCCCTTGAAATCTGCAGCTTTTAAAGGACACGCAGAGTTTTTTTTTTCATTTGCATGCAACTTAGATGTAGACACAGCGGCTAAGTAAACTAAACACTGAAGTGACAAACTGGTTTTCTTCACTTTAATCACTTGTGCTGCGAATACTTGCTGTTAAAAAAACATCATGCAAATGATGGAAAACTAAAATCCACAGCCTTCAGTCACTTTAAAAACAGGTCAGACAGATGAGTCAAGTGGATATCCAAAAAAATAAAATTGTAAATTGCCTCCAGTCTTCGGCATCAAATTCCTTCTGTGTTTTCTTGCTGAGCTGTGGCAGCACTACAGCAAGAAAACTAAACTTTGACATTAAAATGCTAACTTTGAATCATATCTACTTGACGTGACTCATTTTAAGTTTCAGCTCAACTTTTGCACGGTCGACTGTGGATTTTAGACTCCATCAGGTTCAAGGTCTGCAAGTTAAAGGACGAGTTCACAATCTTTCCAGTGTGTCTGGGAAGCAACAGAACAGCAGGGCTGTCTGTTTACCAATTTGGTTTGACTAATCAACCAAGTGGATTTCATTGACAAATTTGCTTGCATGCAAAAATGTGCAAATTTTTCCAAAGCAGTTCAGCAGAAATGCATGAAAATCCACTATGAGGCTCATTCATAGAGTGAAATGATTCCAGCAAGATGGCTCTGCTTCATTGTTCACGTGTACCGACTGTTGCTTTCAGACTTTGTGAAAGGGGGGGGGAGAAATGGTGAACCCGTCCAGAGCAGTGAAGGGTCTATTTTTCTCGCTTTTGCATCCACCTGCTGCAGAATGACAGAAGACTTTACCACACAGCAGGTCCGTCTTTCCCTTGGCGTTGTTGGGCGTGGTGCACACCCCGGTGAAGTCCAGCGCGTTGCCCAGCATGGTGTTCATCCTGCGGAACACGTCCGCGTTGCTGCAGGTGGACAGGGCCGGAGACTCCGGGTCGGGGCTGTCGGGCCTGCGGGGGTCGTTTCTCTGCAGGAAGGAAGCGGCAAAAAAAATAAAAAAGTGATAAATTAATTAAAAAAAAATGTTTTTAGTCGTGTTTTACCAGGTTTATAGAGGTTTTGAGGTGGGGTAGGAATTAAAAACGTTCAGGTAAAAGTGACGTCGGCGTCAGTTTCGGTGACACACAGACAAACTTGACGCCGAGAAAATTAAACATTCACCGTTTTTCACCTTTAAAAGTTGTGTTTTTCCGGTTTTATTTTAACTCACCAGGGAAAAGGCCATGACGGAGAGCGACGGCCTAAGAGAAAGGGAACATTAATAGCCGCTGGCTGCAGCGAAAGGTCATATTTATTAAGTCAGCTAGCGGCTAATTAATGTGATTCGAAGAACGTGCGTGGCGCCGCTTCAGCCAATCACAGAGCAGCTAGGGTCTCCTCTGTTCACGTGTTCAACATCAAAGGGCTCGCCGCCACAATAAAATCACGTCAGACGAAATCTGTATATATATATATATGTATGTATATATATATATATGTATGTATGTATGTATATATATATATATATGTATGTATATATATATATGTATGTATATATATATATATATATACATACTGTGTATGTATTCTGCGAATTTGTACATTGTGTTGTGTGTTTTTTTATTTTTATTTTTCATTATTTATTTTTTTATAGTTTTTTATCTTCTTCTGCTTTATTTTCTTCTCTTTATCTGTAACGCTGCAGTAACAGACACATTTACCCGTTGTGGGATCAATAAAGTCTTATCTTATCTTATCTTATCTTATCTTATATATATATATATATATATATATATATATATATATATATATATATATATATATATATATATGAGACATTCTGTGTCCAAAATAAAATCAGGATTTAAAAAAAAATATTTTAAAAAATTAAATAAATAAAAAACTGTCATATGGTGTCTTCTGAGCGGATTAAATATTTAAAACTTATAATTTTCTTTCAGTTACACTTGACATTCAGTGTCAAAAGTCATACAAATTGACTTTTAAATGACAAGAAACCAATGAAAACTGTTTTTTAAAAAGTTTAGATTGAATACATAAGTGTGTTAGTGTATTGTACTTTTAAATCTGCTGTGTTTCCTGTGTTTCCTCATCCACAGAGCATGCTGCAGTGCAGCCACTGAGGGATCTACGGATGTTGGAGGGTCTGATGCTGTCCTGGTGAAACCTGGAAGCTGTGATGGATCCTGCTCCTCATCCTCCACTTACACCAACATTCATCACATTTCTGTTTGTCTGTTTGTAATGTTTCCACCTGCACACATCATCTACTGCAGCCTGTCCGTCCTGGAAGAGGGATCCTCCTCTGTTTCTCTTCCTGAGGGTTCTTCTGTTTTTTTTTCCCCGTTAAAAGGTTTTACCTTGTACAATGTGAGGGTCTAAGGACAAGGGATGTTGTGTTGCTTTTGTACAAAAATCTGTGATTTGTGATTCTGGGCTGTACAAATAAATGGAATTGAATTGAATAGTATGTATGTGTATACAACATATAACTGAGCTGTTCTTTTTCTAATTACAGCAACATGATATTGTTTAATGCATTTTAAAAGTCATGTTGTTCTAAACAATTGAGTTCTTGTTGTTGAAGAGGACTGGTAGATTACTGTTTCCTGTTTACTGTCATATGATTGGACTATATTATCTGAAACCACTCTTGCCGAAAATAAATCTTGACATAGCGGATGATTCAAGATTTGTACAGCCCAAATTTTATCATATAATTCCAACACAAAATTCAAACAAAATAGTCATTAGGGCATATTCGGTATTGTGTTGTTGTCCTAAGCAATTTGCCAAAAAGTGGAATTTACCTAATATTAGTTGGAGATGTCAGCTCAATATTAACAACAGGGACAATGACAAAACTTCAAAAATACATGACCTACCCAATGTACAGGTCAGACTTTCCTAACCTGGAGGCCCTGACAGTTTTCTTCCACAATATTTCAGTGAATAAAACCAATAACAGACATAACTTAACCAATCCTAGTTCTTAATGAAGAGCCTGACAGGCAACTGTTTAACCTACCATAGAGAATAACAATATTATACAAAATAAATCCATAAAAGAGGGGGCCCATAGACAATAAATACAATAGATGTATACATAGGGCCCCCTGGTGGTTAGGAGGCTCATTACAATCATGTATGATATAATAAATAAAAACAGCCCTACTCAAGTAGAGCTGACACTTTACCCTCTATTGCATGAAACTTTACTTAGATATAGTAAAAAGTTTTGAATCTTTTATTATTTAAAATGCCCTAAAAAATAGATATGTTAAATATTTATATATTTCAAGCATAGTTTCACGCTGTGTAAGTCAAAGGGAATTCATTAGGTTGTATGCACTCTAAATTTTCCATACTTGCATATTGCTGCAATATGGCAGCATTTTTGTTTTACTTCCCCAAATAGTAAGTTACAATTTTTTTTTGGTGGAAAGTTTTCCAAAATTCTGAATAAAAGACAACCCTCAGTTGTGAGACAATGACACTCACATGGCAAATGTCCATATGTAAAAGTGACTGAAAAACAGAATATCCTGGTCATGTCACCCAATTACTTGTATGTACTTCCAAAATAAAAGCCCCCTTTTCACACCCAACTATAAAAACATAAATTAGTTGTTGCCATGTGGCAACACTATGGAATACAGTGTTAACTAGAAAAGATATGAGAATACAAGAGCATCTTAACTGGTTTGGTTCCATTAAAGTTTATGGATCTACATGATATATTTTTCTTGTTGTGGTAGTGCAGCAAGGTGAAGTAATACCAGCCCACACACATATAAGAGATTTTTCATAAGACATACTGATTGAATAGTCCAAAATCACATCCTTTAATATGGACTCATAATTTACCATTATATTCTAATATAATGTATAAATACAGAAGCCCTTTGTGAACAGGAACAACTTGCAGGTGCAGGTGAACATATTTAAGGAATATCTATATATATATATAAGTGTTATTCTTGATGTCTTAAACAGCAAATTGAGTGAGGACATTTTATTTCTTGTGTCGGTGGCCTTTAAATCCTCATTCTGCTCCATCCAGCTGCTTCATGTGGGCTTCAGGCCAGTAGAGGGCAGCAAATTCCTGCAGGAAAGAAGCTCCACACCTCCTTGAGTGACCTTTATATGCTGCTTTATTCCTGTTGACCAAAAAAACATTTTTTTGTCACCTTTAGAAAGTCAGCAAACTGTATTGCAATTATGAGTTATAATGCACTTTATTATAGCTACTATTCCAGATGAGGATTTTTGGCACTTAAAATTGACAAACAAATCTTATCGCAACTTTAAGTAAATGAATATTACATGTTTGAGATTTTAATAGGTGATGGAGTATCACTAAATACCTGCAAATGACACCGGAACACATCCTTCAAACATTAAGCCAATCTTCTGTCCTTAAAGAGGAGGAAGGGTTCATTCCTTCACATCATTTCTCACAGAATGACAACATGAAACAGCTGCTCGCGCCGTCTGTCTGCGCTCAAACGTCTAAAGAATTACGGATATACTCAATGTGAAACTCTTCATTTTTAAAGACAGGAAACATTACTGCTTGAGTAAACCTCAGATTCACCCACTGAGGTATTAGACATACAGATCCACATTGAAAAGTAGTGAGAAAGGAATATTCTGCTTTCCAATCCGTTGCGTCCACATCTTTGTGCTTCGTATTGATTTCATGTCAATCCCAATACACTGTGTGAAAGTGATGTTAAATGACCCAGTTTCCTGATTCCTGGGAGGATATTTTCTTCTGAATTTTCTTCTGTTCAGCCAGTGACCAGTAATGCAGCAAAAATTCATTTTCATTATGGATTATTATGTCCATTATCTTCCTGAATCAGTTTTATAGAACACCCCTCAAAAAATGAACTGGCCATTTTCTTTGTTTTTTCAAAATAAAAAAGAAAAATAGATCTACAATAAACGAGTAAATCTTCACACCTGCAAAACTTGCATTATTGTGTCCTAATTTGACATATTCATTATAATCATCAATTGTAATATATACATTCTCAAAGCTTAAATGTCTAAAAATAAATTAAATTAGAAATTTCAGTGATATAAAACCCTCTATATTGCATAATGTTTTCCCTATGGCAATTACACTATCCTTATTTTTCCAAAAAGCTGCAATATAAAAATCCATTTTTACAATTAGGTGTTTGAGGTCACATGACCAAATAAAAATTTGTACTAATATCTGGGGTAAATAAATCCCCCCATCCCATTTTTTTTTTTTAAATATGCTAAAATTTGTCCCAATAACTCAATATGCAAATATTTAAAATAATGGAGTTACATTGACTTGCATAGGATAAAACTATCCTGAGACTATATTTACAGCTTTTTTTATAATGCCTATTTTTAATATCCATTTTTAGAGCCATTTTAAGTGATAAGCACAATACATCATTTAGCATGTCAATTAACCTTATATTGCTATAGGGTTAGTTGTCCATATAGCAATATAAGTACAATCCTTAAAGGACATACTTTAAAATTACGTACCATTTTAAAGGAACCTTTTAAGGATTCAGACTTAAATATTTCTACTGTTTCAGTTTTATAGTTTATTAGTCTTTACTTAGTATATATACTTAATTATAGCTGCCCAGGACAATATAGCAATAGTCTTATTTGTTAAAAAATAGGAAACTTAATCATCCAAAAGGCATATACAGAAAGAGCAGATGATTACTACTCAACCTTCTGGATGTTTAAATCAATGCATTAGTGACCCTTTTAATGTTCAATAATACATGCTATAACAATAGCTGAATAAGGCACAGAGTGGAGTGGCTGCACCAGCAGCTGGTGGCATGGGGAGCTGCAGGACCCCCCCTGGAGGAGCGTCACGGATGGACGGGCAGGGCACGAGGAGACCGGACAGACACCGACGCAATGATGCGTCACAAATATAGGGTTGAATTATTGATGTCAACATCTGCACACATACGAGTTCAATTCTCAGCCATCGCTGTTCAACAGCATCCGTGGGCCGTGATTGGCCGATCACCGCGCTGATAAACGACAGATGGCCGACAGGGATGCATTCAATTCTTTTATTCATAAGATGGGAATATTTTTTTTGTTGTTTTTTTTCTTCTTATTTTTACATCTTATGCACAGCAGATACAAAGACAAACATTTTTCTAAACCACAAACTAAATTCCTCCATCGCTCTAATCCTGCTTCCCATTTCAAAATGGCCCACCAAAAAAAGCAACCCTCTTTACGTTTGTAGTCCAGTTTCACATTCTGAAAGATCGTTTTACAGCAATCTCACTTTACCCAAGTTCAGAATACTTCGATTTTTTTGACAGATACCCACTTCCCCTTTAAACAAATTGCACTTTTTTCTTCTTTAAAACTACTTCAACAGGATTATAGGATCAAAAATTAACACCAAAAACACAAGAGACGACTAAACATCCAACTTATACAGGTTCATTATTTAGTTGCACAAAAATGCATAAATATACATTACGCAAAAAGTACAAAAATACTTGTACTTTCTTTCGCTCAAATAATGACAGACATTGATATGATCATGAGGACTGGGATTGTCATAGGGATGCATTCACAAGGTCCATGCGAGATAAGCCATTTACACAACAGCCCAGCTTTCACAGAGGTAAGACCCAGGTTCTACAGGAGAGAAGAAGAAAAGGAAAAAAAAAAAACATCTCGCTGTCTAGGCCAAAAAAGGTAAAGAGGCAACACAAACACTAAGATTAAATTAGGATACACAGAACTCTGCGTTTCTAAATTCATGCCAAAAAACGACTTTTAACATGCAATGACTCTTAACGCTTCTAAACCTCCTGGGAGCAGCGGAAAAGACCCAGAGAAGGACTAGCTTAACAAC
>JAYKQN010000033.1:1127500-1185000 GCA_036785175.1 Eupleurogrammus muticus | reverse complement strand
AAACCTGTTTATATAAAGCAGCTCGTGTGTGTTGGTGCAGCGTTAATTATGAGATCAGCTATTCATAGACATTTTATTACATGACTAAAGTAAAACTTAAGCATTATTTTAATGTTAGTGACTAATACTGAATTTTAAAAAATGCATTTTCTTGCACACATGATAGTAGGATATTTTCAGCTAAATTGAATGAACATAGATCATCATCAGTGTATATTATTGGCTTATAAAGCTAAAAAGTTTTGCATAAATTTTGACTGAAAATCCTCATCAAAATTAACACTACCCAGGTAAAATTACAGTTTATACGATGCTATAAGCGTTGCCTGTATTCATTTATTTCATAGATTATACAGCAGTGGTTCCCAACCTTTTCCACATTAAGCTTAAAAAATGTTCACAGCCCACCTGTGACTCAAAACTAATCTAAGGCCAAATAAAGCTTTTTTTTCCCTTTTTAAATTATAATATTAAGGTGTGAACGACTGCTTTTTAGGAATTTAATTCATTCATTTAACATAGTGATGATGCTTTTTTTGCTCCTTTCAATTTGCAGTAACTCCGCTGTCCACCAGGGGGCCACGACCCCACAGGTTGGGAACCACTGCTCTAAGAATAAAAATAAATAAAAATAAAAGTCCCACTGGCAAAATTTTGACTGAAAATCCTCATCAAAATTAACACTACCCGGGTGAAATGACAGTGTATACGATGCTATAAGCGTTGCCTATATTCATTTATTTCATAGATGATACAGCAGTGGTTCCCAACCTTTTCCACATTAAGCTTAAAAAATGTTCACAGCCCACCTGTGACTCAAAACTAATCTAAGGCCAAATAAAGCATTGTTTGCCCCTTTTTAAATTATAATATTAAGGTGTGAATGACTGCTTTTTAAGAATTTAATTTAACATCGTGATGATGCTTTTTTTGCTCCTTTCAATTTGCAGTAACTCCACTGTCCACCAGGGGGCCACGACCCCACAGGTTGGGAACCACTGCTCTAAAGATAAAAATAAATTTAATATAAAATAAAAATCGCGGACCCGTGTGAAGTAGAAGAGAGGAGCACACACCGGTTGGTCCCTCACCTGGGCGTGGAGGGCTGCGGCAGCGGCCGCCGCCGCCGGGTAAGTGAAGGCAGCGTGAGGGAGGCCCGGGGTCAGCTCCGTGGTGTACAGCGGGTACGGGGTCCACGCGTCCGGCGACGCAGGGATCAGCGCCGCCCCCGTCAGGTCATCTGGGGTACGTACAGCACGGGAGGAAACGACAAGAAAAAAAAAAAAAAGCTGATTGGGCCTACCCCCTCAAACACAGGCGGGATATCACAAACATGCCGCGGAGAGGAGAATCTGATCACAGTCACTAGGAGAAATTAACGTTTCTTTGTAGAGTGGCTAAAACCTGCAGGCGTGAAAGAAAAACAGGCGCCACTGCATCTAAGCCCTGGTGAAGGAGGAGGAGGAGGAATTTTCCCGGCTGGAAAGAAGCAAAGCGGCTGTCTCGAAAGTCGAGATGACACATGCACGTGGAGGGTGAGTTAGTCCATAATTTGTTAGACTTTTTCCTCTTTCAAAAGAAAAAAAAAAAACCCTTATCCATTTTCTACTTCAATATATCATCCAAGAGACAGATAAAGAGGGTACAGAAGGAGCGACTGCGTTGCCGAGGTGAGAGTGGATGAGAGCCTAGAGTGGTGCAGCCGTACAACTTACATGGGTCCCGTGCAATGAAGTGTGCTCCTAGAGCGGGGTGGATATTTGTGGGGTTCGGTGTGGCCATCAGCTTACTCTTTGCCATCTTCGTGTTGGCTTTAGCAAACTCTAAGCGCAGGGTCTGGGGGCTTTCGGGGTCAAAACGGATACCCTGGAGGAGGGGAAGGAAGGGGAGATAGCATCGTAAGGGAAGGTGGGCTGAGTTTGAGGGGGGCTGCAGCTCAGAGGTCTCGCACGGTCTCTTTTTTTTTTGTCTTCCCTATCAAGCCTCGCTGCGATACTCCAGGATCCATCCTTGATGGAACGGGGCGGCCTGAAGGATACGATCCGAGAGTATTCCAACACGTCTCTTCCTCCTCGTGATGAAATCGACCATGAGGAGATAGAGACGAGGATAATAAAATATTAAATTAAAAAAAAAAAAGGGCCGATTACGAGACTTTTGAGCGTCTTTTTTTTGTTTGTTTTTTTGGGTGGCTGAACCCTGCTTGTGTTCTTGTGCCCTAAGCGTTGTGCCCACATGCAGGTGAGTATAGGTAGTATTCTGGTGTGTGTGTGTGTGTGTGTTTATGTGTGTGTGTGTGTGTGTGTGTGTGTTTGCTGGTGTGTCTAAGACGTGAGGCTCATGAGGAAGGGCTGTAGGCTCTGAGAGAGAGAGAAGTGTTAGATTCTGCCAACGTGGGCTACTGAGGTGACCAAAAAAAAAAAAAAAACTACTGAAGATGTGTCCAGATGTGTCCACTACACATGTGGCTACAGAACAGTATTTACAGTAAAAAGCAGTGATATGCAACATGAGGAAAGCTACACCACTAAGAAGGGATGTGTGCATCAAGGTCAAAGTAAAACTACCGTAAGGCTACAGGACTCTGGCCTCTTTCCAAAAATGACCCTGCCATTGAATTATGTAAAAAAAATTTTTTTTAACTCCCATTATTAATATTTTAAGGGTTTAAGCAATAGTTATTAAAATAAAAAAAACACACAAAATCTACAAAAGTCTTAAGTGTGGCCATGGTTGCAATTTATTTTAATGCTGATATTAGGATTAAAAAGTTTAAGACATTTATCAACTGCAGCCAAAGACGATGCAAAACATGAAGTAAATGCTAAATAAAGTTTCCAATGCAAACTACACATGAAACATTCATTCATGCATGCGAACAATATTTTCAGATTTTGCAGGCTAATTCAATTATATATAAATAAAATAGCCTAAATCTTAATGCAAACCTTCTTGCAACAACCAAACTATAGAGTCAACATCCAAAATCAGGTGCAATCAATCATCAGTGTTTTAATGATTTCCTTATGCGAGTCTGTCCTGGTTCACCTGGAAGCTGCAACGGATCCCATTACTTTTATTATAAATACAATAATCCTAATTAATGTCATAATCTACTCTTTCCTGTCTAATTATTTTTTATTTAAGGGATGTTGTGTTCTGCAGAATCTGTAATTTTGGGCTACATGAATAGAAGTGACTTGACTAGTATTGTTGGTGTGACTGCAGTTGATAACTTATGATAAATTAATCTTTTTTTAATCTCAAAATAAGAATAATTCATGCTTTAAATCAAGACATCAGCATTAAAAATACTAATTGCAAACATGGCTGCTTAAGAGCTTCTGTAAAAAAGCATTAAACAAGTTTTCATTTATTTAAAAAAAAAAAAGGGAAAAACAGACTCCCACAGTGAGGAAATTAAATCAATAAGAGGGAAAAAGAAAGAGTCAATAGATGCTTACATTTAGTGCATTTTTCGCAGCTTCAGCTCCAGTCCGACTGTCAAAGGTTACGAAGCCAACGGGCTGGACGACAGAGAGGGAAGAAATAAACTGATGAGCAACATTAACACACAAGATATTAAAGAAGAAAAACACATTTTCCAAGTTGCATTAATTGTTTAGTTAGTGATTAACGCTGCTTTTTCTCTTCCTATAAACAGTTTAAAACATGTTTTGACTCATGCACTCAGGGGCATTTTTAAAATAACTTGTGTGACTGGGAAATACGTCACAAAAGATGCCTTAACTTTATGGCTTTTAGTGCAAAAATCTAAAAAATAAATATTCCTGTTTCATAAAAAAATGATGCATTTAGCAGTAACTTCATATTTAAGGTTCCTGGCACGGACGGGAAGCATCTCACCTGTTTTGACGTTAACTTAATCAGTGACCCTTCATAACCCTGCGGGGGAAGAAAGATAGCCAATTATCCACCGAGGAGTCACATGCAGGAAGTCAAGCATGAACACTCCTGGCCATACGAAGAAGAGAGGAAGCTGCTGGCGTTCGCCGCCAGCCATCGCGAACCCTCCTGTGACTGACTCACTTTGTGGTAAAATAGGGGAAAAAAGCTGCTGTGCATGACATAAAGCACACGGTAAAAAATGAAATGCATGGGTGATACGTCCTCATAGATTAAGAAACGGGTAAAATAAGAGCACACACAGGGGCGGGTTGCAGCAGGAGCATTCCTGGGGAATGAGCGTAGTATTGATAGATGGGATCTCTCCTGATCCTGATTTACAGTCACGGAAAATTAAACCCTCTTCCACTGGCCGAGATAAATTCTCTGCAGCAAGCCGAAGCTGATTTTAGCTTCAGCGGCGAGCAGGAAACCCGTTAAGAGTAGGATTTTAATTTAGGAGCAGGAGGAACCAGGATTTCAGTGGTTGCAAAATGTCTGAATGTTATGAGGAATGGGGGGAAAAAAAAAAAAAAAATGAAATCGGCCTCCACGGCGGGCGAGGGCTACTCATTTACACATACCACAGGATCATCCATGTGCGAGGGATACCACTTCCAATTTGGTTAGTTAGGACACGGGTGGGGAGGGCAGGGTGGGGGGGGGGGGGTCCGGGTTCCGAGTCCGGTCAGAAAACAGAGCCGAGGGAGGAACAATGATGTGGCCTCATTTCCATATATGCAAAAATCTGGACTTCTGTTAAAGGGCCGATTGTTTGATTTTTTCTTTTTTTTTTGGGGGGGGGGATGAGCGTTCCACTGTCTGAGCTGGAGAATCCAACGCTGAAAAAACAGTTTTTGCACGTTTCTAAAAGCAAACGGCCGCTTCCTTTTCCATTTTAATGAAACGTTACAGCAGAAAAGGTCTTCCTTTGTGTGCAGATAATCCTGTTTTGAAACGCTCCGTGACTTTCCCAGCACCTGCAGCACAGCAACTAACCTTCGCTTTACTTGCTTTTTTTTTTTTAATATATAATAAAAATAAAGGAGGGTGAGAAGTTAATTGCATTTCACAGCAAACACACACACACCAAATACCTGCTCCCATGTGGCCTCACCATCATGGTTTTTACTCACCTTAAAAGGTCTGAAGAGAAGGTAGAGCTCCCGTGGTTTGATGTCGACTGGTAGGCCACTGACAAACAGTGTTCGTACCTGGATTTAAAAAGAAATTAATACATTTTAAAACTATTTTTTCCCCTCCAGGTGACGTTATATTAATTATAATCATGTCATCTTTCAAGCACAAACTGTAAATATTTGGCAGAGGCCCCACATCCGTCAGCCATCCCTAATAACCAGGCTGCATATGGATATTAAAACGTGCAGAGGAGCTTTCATACGACACACACGTTTAAAACATTTAAGATTGAACAAACAGAAGGTCACGCATCTAAGGTCAAACATCTCGACCCTGGATTATTTCTTCAGGACTGTTTTATTTTATTTGAATGCTTCAGACGACTGAATAAATAAATTAAGGATATTTAAAAAGACTCAGGACACAGATGAGTATTTCTAAAGAAATCCTGAGTCTATTAGTGATTTAAAAAAAAGAGAGAGAGAGAGAACATATACATCCTGTCTTTACATGTTAGAAGCTAAAACGTAAGAAGGCCTCCGTCCTGCTGGGACGCCTCGATGTGGCTGGATGCGAACACGGCGGCGGTGCGAGGCCCATTAGTTCCCAGCCGCTGGGGGAGGCCCTGGGCTACAATGGTGTGTGTGTGTGTGTGTGTAGAGGAACAGCGATGGACAACAGCGCACAGCGTGACACCATTTCCTTCCTCTGACCCGCCAGGCCCCGGCCCAGCCCGGCCTCTCGCAGCAGCAGCAGCGACTCGGCCCAGGTCAGAAAAGCCGACCCCCTGCTGCCGCTTTCTGCAGGTACTCCGACGTTTTAACAAGACACACACACTCGCTGCAGAAGCTGACAGAAGGGACTGGTCAATTGAAATTAAAACACACTTCCCCTCTAGCACTGCTCATTTTACTTTTATTATAAAATAAAAATGAACAGTTGAACAATGGTAATGTCTTGAGATGTCTGTAGAATCTTGATCTCTGCCGTTAATCACATCAAGGTGAAGGGGAGGAGAGCAAATTAGTGTCAGCAGAGGCAAGTGAGCACACATGCTTTGTTGGGAGATAATGGGAACAAAGGGGGACCAACAAAAGGCCCCAGCACTCCCCTCAGCGAAGCTCCATGAGGAGTCATTAGAGAGGAAACATAGACGACCACTCTGCACATCAGCACCAGCCCTCACAGCCGGGGAAGAAGAAATCAAGGTTTAATTCTTCAGCCATTTAAATAAGGATGGTGAATAAACAGTGGCGTCACTTCATGAGACATGTGAAGCCTCAATGTGACGCATCTCGTTTTGTTTGTCATCTCAGTGCAAACAAATGCATCAAATCAATTTATATAGTGATATACAATTATCTCTTAACTAATGCAGACATTAAAACACCTATTTCTGATAAATGTGATGCATTAAACACACCATTTATTTAAATGTAAATCCACATTTAAAGATTTGTTTCACACAAACAGCTTGACCCTCACTGAGCTGATAAGGAAATAAAAATAATTCATAGTGCTTTTTGAGATTTGCCTCAAATATAAAGTGAATTTTATTGTTTTAATAAACCAATTTCATGTTATTTCTAATAAGTGAAATCACTAATATCTGACTAATGTGCCACTTTTATGATGCTCCACTAGAGGTGGAATATCACGTTTCCTCATTAATTTACCACTTTAAGAAAAAAAAAACTACTTCAAGAAGGACAAGTTGGAAACGACAAAAAGTGGGAATCCAGTTCGGAGGAACTCACCTCCTCTTCGATGGAGACGTTGTTGTTGGGCTCTGCGTCCGCTTTCAGGCTCATGTTGGCGCTGCTCTCTGCGGCTGCGGCTGCACAAACTACCACGTTCTTCCACGCCAAAGTGCGTCTGCGGTGCGCGTCCTGGCGGCGCCGGAGCCGGAGGACGGAGGACGAGCCGAGGAGCGCCGCTGCCTTATCCGAGGGTTTGGGAGCTGCGCAGCGGGAGACAATCATTCATGAACAAGCGGGAGAAAGAAGAAGGGGAAAAAGAAGCGGGGTTGGGCTGGGCCGGAGGGGGGAAACGTGCTACAGACGAAAGGTGAGGAGGTGGATCGGTGCTCCGTGTGTGAGGGTGGAAGATGGGGAAGAAGTGCGCGTGGAAAAAAACCCCGAAGCCTCCGCGCTCACACCAAAGCGCTGAGCTGCGGCACCGAGCGCAGGAAGAACAAGTAAACTTTTCTCATTGGAGCGTCTCTGCTCAGCCCCCCCCCCACACACACACCCCTCCCTCCTCCACCCCCCCCACCGCCTTTCAATTAGGTCATCAATTATGTTGGAGGCCGCTGTGCGCCGCAATCAAGCCGCAGATCCGCCTCAGCTGTTGCGGGAAGACCCGGATTCTCCCGGTCCCTCCCGGTCCCTGCTGGTCCCTACTGGTCCCTACTGGTCCCTACTGGTCCCTCCCGGTCCCTCCCGGTCCCTACTGGTCCCTACTGGTCCCTACTGGTCCCTACCGGATCTTCCCGGTCCCAGGTCCGGTCCACGTCCTTCGTTCGTGCGTTTTACGTCTTTATTTTCCCTCGTCATTTCCCTCGCATTAAAGCACATTTTATTCTCCGATCATTTTTGGATTTCATTCTATTTTTTTTGATACATCACGTGCACAACATTGCATTGGTTTCTCTAATATAATTTTATTTTTAAGTTTTTTTTTCCTGGGGTGGAACGTTTATGTTCTGCTGCCTCATAATAATAATAATAATAACAATAATAATAAAAATAACAATTATAATAATAGTAAAATAACAATAATAATAACAATAATCATCATCATAATAATCATACTTATAATAAAAATAACAATAATAATAATAACAACAATAATAAAAAAGAACAATAATAACAATCATAATAATCATCATCATAACAATCATAATTATAATAAACATAACAATAATAATGACGATAATAATAACCATCATCAAAAAAATCATAATTATAATAAAAATAACAACAACAATAATAATAATAAAATAACAATAATAATAACAATAATCATCATCATCATCATAATAATCATAATTATAATAAACATAACAATAATAATAACAATAATAATAATCATCATAATTATGATAACAATAACAATAATAATAAAAATAACAATAACAATAATAAAAAGAACAATAATGACAATAATAATAATCATCATCAAAATAATCATAATTATAATAGAAATAACAACAACAATAATAATAATAAAATAACAATAATAATAACAATAATAATCATCATCATCATAATAATCATAAATATAATAAACATAACAATAACAATGACAATAATAACAATCATCATAATTATGATAAAAATAACAATAATAATAAAATAACAATAATAATAATAATACATAGTGGAGATTATTATTGATTCATATTTAATGCTGGTAAATTCTACCAATGTAAATTATCAATTACCTGGTCTTTTGTGGTTTAATAAAAAAAATCGAGACACAGTATGTGTCATTGTCACTGAGAGAGAATTTACATGTTACATTATAGGAAAATACACACGTTCTCCATCTGAATATTCTGAACAGACAAATGGAAAATACAGAATTGTGTGATGAGAGTTATTTCAAATAACAGAAATCCCCCCAAAAAAAGATGTGTAAAATATATCCAGTTAAATAAAAATAAGCAGCACGTTTATTCATGTGTTTAGGAGTCTGATATATTTCTTTTAATTGATTTGACAAAAACAATTTGTAGCTTGTTTAGGCTGCAGGAAACATGTTCTCAGTAACAAACACACAAAGTAAAATCACATCATACCCAAAAATGTCACACAATGTGATTAAAATCCACCTGACAAGTCTAATTATGAATCAATATGAAGCAAAAAGAAAAATAAAGCTGCTGTGATTAGCAGAAAAAATATTCATCAGCTGTGAAGTGATTTTAATTCAGTGTTAAATCAAAGATATAAATGGCAGAATAAATCTTTAATTCTCTAAATAATAATAATGATGATAATAATGGTGCACGTCACACAATAAGTCATAAATAAGGGCAAAGGTTGACGTCAGGGTGGCGTGGGTGGAGAAACGCGCTGTTTTGTGTAGTGAGGCTGGGCCCTGGACGTGAGCCCGGCATGCAGTGTGTTTCCTCACAACAAGCAGCTCTCAAAGGCCAGACGGCTTCCTGACTTTGTATAGGAACACAATCAGACCTGCTGGGGGGGGCCGGGGGGGGCGGGGGAAGGCCCGGAGTGGACGGACGCATTGTCACTGTGTTCTTCAGCGAGCCCTGAGCTAAAAATAGTGAAGCTCCGCCGTGTTTTTCAGCGGTGCGGACGCAGAAAACAGCCAACGGCTGCACAGATATTGGGACAAACTGATGAAAGACACACGCTCATGGCAGTAATTGTGAAATTCTTCACATGAAATTATGGGAAACACTAGCTGCCCCTGACTGACTCACACTTATTCTAAAATAACACGCGAACGTGTCGACATCCTGCTAAATCCAGAAACATCTCATGTACTTGAATTAGAGAGTCTACGGTCTCGGGAATGTTGAGGATGTGCTTGTGTTTAAATGATCTGCTCCTCAACTTAAATAGGGAATTTAGAGCTGTTGAATGGGATGCAACTATATAATGTTATTGGAATAGGTTGGATCACTTGTTGTAAATGTGCATGGATTGTGTGTTTCAGATGCTGTTCCACCCCAATGAAATAAAGTTCAAGTTGAAGTTAAAGGTTTGGATCTATGTTTCATAAGAATAAACCTTTTGCCTGGCCTGTGGCTGTTATATTTCTGAAGGAACGTACGTTAACGCTCTGTTTGTCATCCTCGTAATGCGCAGCTTATGAAATATTGACCGTGCCGCAGAGTGATTGTTAATTTATTCAGCTCGACGCCATCTTTGTGCACCTTGTCCTCCGAATCGAGAAGATGTCAAATTTAAAGCAGAACTGCTGCACACAATAAGGCCATGAAGCTGCATTACTAAGCTTTAATTCAGCATCTTTATCATAAAAAATAATGATTCAAAGCAGTCTGCATATAAAAATATGTTTGGTCTCCAATATAACACAGTTCCTTACTTTGAGTATAATTACTGAATATTTGATTTTGCATACATTTAACATATTGTTTTAAACATTGATGATGGAAAATTCATTTATTCCTGCAGCTGTGTATTCACTGGCATTTTTTTTTTCGTATTTATGGTGTTGATGTGTTGCTTTTCTTTCTTCTGTTGGATGGATGGTGATTGCCTCAATAAAAATGAATGTGAAAATATTAATACCACTGGTGGAAAGCATGATGGAGCAATGGAAAACAAGGGGTTAAAAAAAAAAAGCAAAAATAAGTCAATAAAGCAGTGAACCTTCTTCTGCCCAAAGATGTCACTGAACTCTCGCTGCCAAAGATAGCTGCGTGTACGTGCTGTCTTATTTATACGTCTCTTCTGTCGGATTCGAAGGAATGTTTTTCTTCACTTGAAGCTAAACTCACTCATCGTCAAGTGTTGGCGTAAGAGCTTTACATAATTGAGGGCTTTTCACAGTCGAAGATTGTCCAGAGATGTTTGCTTTTCTGGGCTTTAAAAGACTCGATTCAGGACCTCGGTGCCATATAGTTATATCGTGAGTTTGGGATGTAAGTTTAATTCCATGCAAACTGTTAAAGCAAACCAGTTACTTATAATAACTTCTTCCCCAGGACCACGCTGAGGTTGTAGAGCTGGTCCACGTTGCCCTTCCTGAATCTGAGGTTTGACGTTCTTACAAATACTCTCTTCAGGCCCCAGAAAGGACCTTCTCAGGGAGAAGGTTGGGTTTTTGGAGCAGTACTGTCCTAATAATACCTCCATAATGAGGTAGAATATGATAAATGAAAACATCTTCACTGAGGAAAACTTCTTTAACCCTTATAGGGTTTTCATAGTTACACAGGGGGGTCCTTCTCGGACTGGTTGACCCATTGCATTCTAATTCATCTTCACTGATGAAAACTACTTTAAAAGACATCATGTTTTTATTAATGCAAATCTACAATAACATAAAAAAGCCCATATGTTATGTATTCATTGTTCATATATTCATTATATGAACCAGTAAAAACAGAATACTAATTGATTACTTATGTAAATTTGACTGTTCACAATCAGTATAAAAGTAATTTTAGACACAAAAAAGTGAACCAATGAACTATAAACAGCACATTATAAAACATAGCTGTTAAAGTGGATTGATATGGGAATTGGGATTGTAATGACTCTTGTCTCTGCTCATCAATAGAAACATTGACTTTTCAATCACTTGGGTTTTAAAAAAAAAAAAATATGGGTTTTAAAGCTGTATGCATGTTTACATGTGAATCACGCATTTCATTAAAAAATGCATAGAATCAAATAGAATGAGATTCAAAAGTAAACAGGTACAGTACACTGTCAATACATTGGAAAATGGCATCATTCTTGCATCATTTGATTGGCACTTTTGCACTGTGGCATCACATACCTGTGATGTCAGTACAAACAAAATCCTGAACATTATACGTTTTTTCAGAACCCTATACAAGTGCAAGTCTAATGTTCAACAATCAGACCCTCGCAGAAGCCAGCACTAGCTAGCAGACGCACGCATTAGCACGCATTCGTAAGCAGACCAGTAATAGAGTTCATCTGTTATTTGGAAACTTCACCTGTACAAACACTACCATCATTTGTTATCATCAAGCAAAGAAATGCAACCATTAATGGAAACCGACATGGCTGTCCAGTTCCCAAAGGTCATCAGTAACAACCAGAGAACCAGGAGAATGGACAAGCTTCACACGGAGCTGGATGAGGCCAAAAAACAGCTGGCCTCCCAGAAAGATCTCAAGGATCTGTGCAACAAGAGAGATCAAGAGATGAAGCTGCTGAGAGAGCAACTTGAGACTCTTATGGTACAGAGCAAGGAGGAAAGAAAGGACAACTTTAAAACCAAAATTTTTCTTTCTGACTACCTGCCAAAGGAAACTTACCTGACCAAGCAGATTAATAGAGATCCCGATTCCCAATATTTCAACAGTAGCAGCAAGAAAACCAGAAGACTGGACACACTTCGTGCAGAGTTGAATATGGCAGCATGGAGTTAGCCTTCCAAAAATACCACCAGGACCTGTGCATTGAGAAAGATCAGGAGATTGAGATGCTAAAACAGCAGCTCAAAACTCTTACAATGCAGGACATGGTGCCTGAAAACGTGGGTAGCGATGACTCCAACATCATTCAGCTCGAGGAGGTGAGAAACACTGTTGAAAACACAGACCCATTTTCTGAAAACAAAGAGATGCAGGAGGAAATGGAGGTGGATATGGATCCCCTGTCAACAAAGGTCATCAGTAACAACAAGAGAACCAGGAGAATTGACAATCTCCGCACAGAGTTGAGTGAGGCTAACATCCAGTTGGCCTGCCACATAAACCTGTGCATCGAGAAAGACCATGAGATCGAGATGAGAGAAACTCCAGGCCTACGAATGGAGCCAGGCCCAAATCATGGTTTAGCAGCAACAACCTGAACCTGAGTACCAACAAACTCAGGTAATTCTGAACTACGAGTACCCAATGTACTTTCCTGAGTACCAAGAAACTCAGGAAATCATGAACTACGAGTACCCAATGTACTTCCCTGAGTACCAACAAACTCAGGAAATCCTGAACTATGAGTACCCAATGTACTTTCCTGAGAACCAACAAAATCAGGAAATTCTGACCATCGAATACCCAATGTACTTCGCTGAGTACGAACAAAATCCAGAACCTCTAAACTATGAAAATGCAATGCACCAAGTTGCATATGAAGAGGTTCTGGTGGCTGATGAGTTGAGTCAAGAAGATTCATGGCAGAGCAGCAACAACTTGGAGCCAAATCCCAACAAAGTCCAGAAACTCCGATCTATGAACATCCAGAAGAATCAAGCCTGGATCAACCCATGGCTGAGCTCCAGACAGAGAGAGACACCAACAAAGAACTCAATGAGAAGTTCCAGAAGGTACAAGAGGAACATGAGGAGCTGAAGGTTGCAAATAAATTGAGCCAGGAACGAGTTATGGCTGAGCAGAAAGAACTTGGAGCTGAGCTTCAGAAACTTCTGGACACTATGGAACATGAACACCAGAAGCTCCATGTTGCTCATGAGGAGTTAAAGGCAGCGCATAAATCAAGCCAGGATGAATTCATGGCTGAGCTCAATATGGAGAGAGACAGAAATGCCCTACAGAACACCAAACTGCAGGGACTTCAACAGCTTAATGAGGAGTTAAAGAAGGAACAGGCTTTGAGCCAAAGAAAAAACACAGAAAGCCACAAGATATGGAATGAGAAAATGGTCCTTCAGAACAACAAACTTCAGAAGCTTCAAGAGCTTCACAACAAGCTAAAGGCGACACATGAATTAGGCCAGAATAATTCATGGCTGTCCTCCAGACGGCTAACGACACAATTGCCAGGCAGAACTCTGAATTTCAGAAGCTTTGTGTTTTAAACATAGAGTTGAAGGTGGCACACAAAGTGAGCCAGGATAAACTCTCAGCTGACCTCCAGACAGAGAGGCAGACAAACGCCTTCAACAACTCCAAATTCCAGGAGCTTCAGGAGCTTCACGAGGAGCTGAAGGCACAACATAAAATTAGCCAGGACAAATCCATGGCTGAACTCAGGCTGGCAAAAAACAAACTTTACATTCAGAGCAAGACATTACGCAAGCTTCAGTCGTCCCAACAGATGTTAAAGATGCCATATAGAAGGAGCCAGGAGCTGCTAATGAGCAAGCTCGCAGTGGAGAATGAGAAGATGGACCAGCAGCAAGACCCCATCCAAGACTCCATCCCACAAGCTGATGAAGTGTCTGAGGACACAAAAACAGAAAGCAAGAATTCTAACTGGAAGAAACTCCAACATGCACTGGGGCTGAAGAAACCAAAACCTGGAAGAACAAAGGCAAGCCCTAATGCCAAACTCAACCAAAAGAAAACACATTTCTATTTAACAAAACAAAACAAAACAACAAAAACAAAACAAAAAACAAACAAAACAAAAAAAACTCTACTAAAAAAAAAACCCTATCCACTTCCCATTTTAACTTTCCTCTTTCCCTTCCCTTTCCCACTTCCCTATCCCCTTCCCTTTCCCACTTCCCTATCCCCTTCCCTTTCCCACTTCCCTATCCCCTTCCCTTTCCCACTTCCCTATCCCCTTCCCCTCCCCCTCCCTGTGCTGTGACCTTGTCGTGGTGGAGAGGCTTGAGTGCTTCTAGGATTCTGAGAGTGAATCTGGAGGAGTGTCCAGCTCCTGGCAGGGGTTCACCAGACCAGACTGGTCTCAGATGTGGAGCATGACTAAAGTCAGCACACTGGGCTCCAGGTTGGAGGTTGGGCGTGGCGCTAACAACGCCACCCCGCAAAAAATCATATTGTTACAGAAACTTCAATGAGCAAATGTGTTGACATCCGACCCATAGTAGAACACAGCGACCCAACCTGAGCCTTAAAAAAGTTTGTCAACCATATCTTTGTTATCACTGTATCATTAACATTGAATCTACTCATTGGAAAGCTGGTTTATTTTCCTTTTACAATGATGTCCCACAATGAAATCACATCATACCCTTTACGTCACAAATCGTGACGTAAAGGGTATGATTGATTTTCAACCGGATATTATTTTAAATCAATTAAAAAGAAAGAACAATGTACACACACATTCATTCATTAGGTCCCATAAATTACTTTTTAGAATGACTAAACCTGACACCTACATATTTCCTTTTCTAAATAATGCACATTAATCATTGCATGTATCATAAAAACAGAAAACTAGACAATTCCCACGGCAAATTGTGAGAGTTGGGGCTGGGCCGTTGGGCTTCAGGACTCTACTGTGGCTTTGTAAAACATTTGACACCATTACTGCCCAGTGTGGCAAGTGTGGGACCTTCAGATCCAAAGTTAATTAGGGAAAACCAGCAGCGAATCAGCTTTCAGCCTGTCATGCTGCTTTGAGCTGGAGCCGTTGCCACGGTTACTCACACACAGCTGCAGCTCTTTGATGTAGAGGAGATCGTTAACGATCTCAACCGACAAAATCTGCTCAAAATCTGTGTGGAGAGACGGCAGATCTACACACGCCAAACTCCTGATCATAACTCAAAAACCGTAACCCATATCTACAAAATGAGGATATTTTCTGATAGCTGAGGGTCTCCTCGTCATGTTGATATAACTCTTATTTCTGTAGCTCGAAAAATGTGGGTACAGTAGCAGGTTAGAAATTAGAAAGATTTGGAAAATGTAGGATCATTCAGTTAAAATTTATAATGGAAGAGGTTAGAAGAGCAACAGGCGCGAAGCTGCGCTTGGAGGGTCATAGCGTCAAAACCGTACAATTTTCAGCTTTCATAGTCACATTGGAGCGATCAGGAGGGTCATGGCAACATTTTGATGTAAAAATTATTAACGTGCCGTGAAAACTGCGGCCATGCCAGCGAGTTAGAAATTGATTTTTTACCAGAATTTTTTGTGCTCCTCCACTCTAACGATGACATCACTACTCTATCCTCTCCAAGATAGATAGACAGCTTCGCCAGATTCACGCCAAGATAATATTATACTAAAATTATAATATAAAATTATAATGTGTAAACACCCTGAATTAAAAAGCATACAGAGTATTAACAACAGTTTTTGGGAACCACAGATAATGATACCAACACAACATTGTGCTACTTTCATAATCAAAATAAATGAAAGTGAATTATTCTATGATAACATCATATCTGTGACTGCAGGTGTCAGTTTCACAGAATCCACAGGGAACTACACTACAGGTCATACCTGTCTCCCTCTTTCTCTCAAAACACGTTTCAAATTGAACAAATGAAATAAAATAAAGTCAATATTTGGCCTTAGTATTGTAGTATATTGCGAGACAAGTATTGTGATATATTGCAATATTGTCAATATTGCATATCACCTGCCAGCACCACATGTTCAAAAAATGAAAATCAGTGGTGACCACCAGTTTCACCAAACAGTGATTTTACCCTCTTTAGATATTTTGATATAAATAATTTTAGTGGATTAAACAAGTTCAGCATTTTGACTGATGAAGTATGGGTGTCATTAGGGTTTTATCAATATAAATATTTTTCTATTATTTGTCATAATTCCATCTTTGATATCTATTTTTATTGCTGGAAAACAAACACATTTCTCATCCAAACAACTGTGTTCTTGCCAAGAACTACATTTTCCAAAATTACCATTAAATTTAAACATATCCTGATGATTTAAACATTTTTAAATAAGTAGACCACAAACACATCATACTATAACATTTTGTCACCTTGTTTAACTAGCAAACTGGCTCTAATCCTTTCCATTTAAACATAGTTCTGAACCCTAGAATAATATTTGTCTCTAACTACATGTTTCTTGCCAAGTTAAATTTTCTAAAATCACCATTACATTTGAACATATTAGGATTTTTTTTCAATTCATAAAAATGAGCAGACCTGAAACACATCATACATTAATCATAGGTCACCCTGTTTAACTAGCAAACCATCTCTAATCCTGTCCATATAAATATAGATTTAAACATTGTATTCATATTTCTATCTAAAAGGAACCTGCTACATGTTCTTTGTCTGGTTTAACACCAGTAACACCGACTTCCCTTTTTACACATGACCATGCTGCATATAGCTGCATTTTCACACACTTTTGCCCCGTCGACCATGACTGGGGACACGCAGTGTCATCGCCTGCAACGGCAGCTTTGTTCCGATTAAAGGATGGTTGAAATTATAGTAGGAAAAAAGTAACTGGAAAATACCTATAGGAGAATGGACGTTTATCAGTGCTGACCTAAACCTCTTGAATGTTTCCTATTTTAATCAAATAGTGGAGCCATGAAAACTTTAAGATAAGATAAGATAAGATAAGATAGGACTTTATTGATCCCGCAACAGGGAAATTTGCTTGTTACTGCAGCGTACAGAGTAAAGAAAAGAAAAGAAAATAAAAGCTAAAGAAAATAAAAGCTATAAAAAATAAAAATACACAACACTATGCACAAAATTCGTAGAATTTGTTGATCCGCATACACAGTATGCATTATGGACATAGAATGGAGAAAAATACTAATAAATACCAAGAAAAAAGTATGCATAAGCAAAGCATATATACATACATACATGCACGTACATACCTACATACATACACATACACACATATTTACATATTTGCATATATATACGCACATACACACATGTACACGTACATAGCTAATGCATACTTAAGGTGCAGGATGTGTGTGTAGAGAAAAGTGACGAGTGGAGGAAAAGTGACTACACAACTACTACTTTAGTGTTGTGTGCTTGAAACTTCATTCATTCATTCATTCTTCGTCATTTCAATGAAGAATTGGAACAAATGATGCAGGATATGGGGAAAAAACCAGAGCGTGAGTCAGTGTTGATGAAGTGGGAAGTGTTAAAGAGTTAATGGGACGCTGCGTGTCACCAATCGCCAACAATACGACCCGCTGAGTTACCCTCCGTCACTAGCCACCGGATAATCCACACGGTTCAGGAGCATTAAATCTGATTTCCCCCTCCTCCTCCTCACTCCCTACTTCTGTCTGCCCGCAGACACCTGACAGAAACCGAGACTGTATAGTTCAGAGGCTCTGAGGATAAGCCTCATGTTTTATTTGCGAAAAGCGGCCCCATTGTCCCATAAGTCACCTCGCGCAGCACTCTTCTGCTTCACGCCACGCTGAGCCTGTCGGCCCGCGTTAGCGTCGCCCGCCGCCGAGGCACTTAGCTTGTGTTCCCCGTGTCCTCTGTGGTACGGCCAAACATCCATTTGGAGGCTGAGGAAAAACTCGGAAGCTTTTCCTCTCAGCACGCTGAGCGGGAGGGGGGGGTCGGGGACGGGGGTGCATTTGTGACGTCTCGTGAATACTTTGTCCAATAAATAGCCCTCCTCACGAATACATTAAGGACGATAAGCGTCACGGCCAACTTGATCCATACGCGGGTTTTATTCAACGGAGATTTAAAACCAATAATATCTGTAATAGCCTATTAGCGGGCAGCGGCGCCGTTTATCCATTTGGTTGCCACGTTTGATCCGTTGCCCCTTTTTTGCTAACACTTGTCAGACATTGTCACACCCGCTGTGAGAGCCAACAAGGACAGAAGGACGGAAGAGCGGCTCCCGCGTCTTCTGGAAATCAATCGACCCGACGCTGCAGCGCGGACGCATGCATCAAACGTACCCCTCTCTTTGCTTTGTTGGGAGAAGGTTTTCACATATATATCACACATATACACAAATGACATGTGTATTAACAGCTCCCAGCAATGAGAGGATTTTAGGTAACTGACTATAACGTCATTGCAGAATTAAATTACATCAGCACTTTATTTCAGACGTTGGTATTAAGAAGTCATTTTCACATGATCGTGCATAAAAATGAGCTGCAGGAATGAGTCTTTAAATCCATAAATAAGTTAGTATTTTAGCATTTCTGGTTCTGGAAGTCGATGTTTGTGTGTTTTTTATGTGATTTTGATTATATCTGGAATAAGGTCTGTGTTTAAAACAAGCTTCTATGAGATATTATTCATCAGTAAACACCTCATTTGTTAATTTTAAAGCTTTTACATGTCTTAAAATTGTGCTAGCAAGTGGCTAAAGAAAAAAAAGGGGGGGAGGGGCGACCTGCCCTAAGCTGAGTGGCAGCTTCTCGGTGCAGACCAATCAGAACACAGCTCAGGGCTCAGAGGGAGGCGGGGCTTAAACAGCCTGTTTCAGGCGAGGGCTGAACTGAGAAGCTGCATAAAGCAGCAATGTAAGATAAGTAAGAAAAAGGCGACTTTTTAAACTGTAACTCATGCAAAAAGATTAAAATGCAAAAATTTAATTCAGCTTTTATTTGTCTTAATGTAATAATGATGTGTTGTGTGGTGGTGATGTATAATTATGCTGAGTTAAAGGTACAGTGTGTAGATTTTAGTGGTGTCTAGTGGTGACGCTGCAAATTGAAAATCAAATATTAACATATGTCACCTCATATTATCTAATAACGACATCACCAGTCTCATTAGATCAATCACTAAGTGTTATAGAAGCCTATGGGATTAAGTTGCTCATTAAATAATGACGCTAGATGGTCCCTAGTTTGTTGGAGCAGTGTGACAAAAGAGAAAAAACTGACTCTGTAGGAATGAGAAACTGAATGATCTGCTTACACACTGTATTTTCAGAGTATAAGTTCACATTCTTTCTGACTTTTCAAGACTTTCTTACCTCAAAATCCACGTCGCTTTATATGCACGCTGAAACCTTATCAGATTAAAAGAGATGTGGTGCAAAATCCACAGACACTCGTTCTATGCAAAAACATAAAGCCTCAGCTCTGTGCAGTTAGACCCAATGACTTAGCCACTTTTAACGTGAATAAAAGCCACTTCGATAGCTCTGTGCATGTGCAGGTGTAACTAATAACATTGGTGAGCGCTTACGTAGTGTTTTTCAGGCCGGATCATCGCAGCACTCAACGGGAATGGATTCAGTTACATCTCTGCTATTCCTGGTCCGATGAGTCAAAACTATCTGCTGTGAAAAACGGGCCAATATAGTAACGGGAGGAATGAAAAAAAAACAACCCATAAATGTTGATTTAGAAGTAGTTCCCAACCTCTGCACAGCAGCTGGAACCATCCATCCCCCCCTTTCTCTCTCCCTCTTTTCCTTTTTTTCCTCTTCTCCTCCCCCCTTCTCTCCGGTCCAGATGTACACAACTGACACCAGTGTTGACATCTATCAAAGCAGTCATGACTGCGAGTGGTTGACTGAGAAATATTTAACAGCTTCACTGGCGTAAGAGCCCTTTGTACAAGCTTTTCGGTTGTGAAGTAACCTCATTGAAATGCCAGCAAGCTGTGTTTGTGTTTTGCACATCAGCATTAATCATTTTGCAAAGAAAAAAACAAAAAAAATATATTCCATGTGTCATCCACCTTCCTCCGACAGTAACCCCAGTTCATTGCCTTCCACGCAACTCCTGAATATCAGGACTATTATGTTTTTCCACAATGACAACAATGTCAGTGCCAGCAGCGACCGTGTTTATTATTTCATGCAAAGCCAGAAAACGAAAGTCTATGAGCTGAGAAATGTCCAGAAACAGATCGGAGGATTGTCTGGGAGATTGTGTGTGTGTTACATATTGTTTGCAACTCGGATATGAGAGAAAATCTGGCAGTCTATCAGCGTCTCAGACACACAAAACCAACAGTAGACGGTCTTGTTTTTTACTTTCTTACTGCGCTGAAACACTCCCACCACTGTGAGAGTCCTTAACAAGAGGAAATGCTGAAGAAACGATCCACTGGGACCATTTAAATCGCTCTTTTTCTCATGAAGAGAAACCGGCAGATAAAAAAGAATCTCCTCTGAGATTTTTCCTCAACATAGGAACATGCATCTGAATCAAATTCCCAAGTCACAGTCATAAGAAATAAAAAAGTTTTTTTTACTAGTGACTAAGAAGTAAACAGCGGATCTATTTTTCTGATTTCAGAGGTGGAGTCGTGTGAATCGCAAAACGCGAGCCACTCGGGGCGAAAAATAAACACTTTCGCAACATCCTCCCCTCCAGCAATAAGGTCTTCACTTCCTGTTTGTGTATGGAATATGGGACACGGAGGGTTACGCCGTTCAAACCAAAGGGCAGCAGATTCCCAGCTAGCGCAGCCGCTGCCAGCTTCTCAAGGGGGAACGTTGTAATGGGTGGGAAAAGGCAGGAAAACAGGAAAACGGGGTAATGATGCGAAAGAGGGGGATGGACGGAGGAGAGGATAATTAAAGAGGAATCCATCAGAGGAAGAAGATCTGCACAACTTTGCATGATTTAAAAGGAGAATAAATTGAAAGCATATTGATCCAAAAAGGGAAACTAAACTAACACATGCCAATCATTTATATGGTGCAATGTAAAATACCATCAAACCCTGATTATAAAAATTGTCCTGAAATAAATTAAATTAAATAATACATTATACTGAGTAAAATATTGCAGGTAGAAAAGTTTTGCACAATTTGGATAATGGACTTGTGATGTTTAAAAGATGCAGAAAAAGGCCAAAAATGGTTTGAAAAGTGTTGGGTGAAGGTTACAGAGACCATTTTTTTGGTAATTCCATTCACAGATAAACAAACAGCACAGGAAAAACATCACCTCCTCGAGGAGGTAATGAGACCCAAAAAAAAGGAGGAACTGCATTAAAAAAAAAAACAGACGTCGCTGCTGAATCTGCAGACAGAGCAAAAGAGACGTTTTCAACCGAATCTCGCCCTAATCTGTAAATAAAGCAGATGCTCTCGACAAAACTGGAATCCCTCCAGGGACCAAATGAAAAAGTGTGTTTTCCTCCCTGGCCTCTCGTACGCGCTGCTGCCTGTAGCTGTAATATCAGGACGCTGCTCAGCGACCCCCTCGAAGACAGGAAAAAGGCCTCTTTCGATAGGGATCAGGCCCGACAGCAGACGACGTTCTCCTGCGAACCTAAACGCTGTTTTCCGCGAGCCGTGGTCATGTTCCCGTTTTCTGGGCAGCGTCTCTGGAATGTAAACCACCCCGCTACCCACTCATAAACACACAGGGCTTCATAACAGCCGTGTAATAGAGCGGAGGGGCTAATTAACACAAGATGAAACGCGGGGAAAACGGCTCGGGTTTCACTCCGATGTTGGATTCCACGTCGTCACGTGCCTTAATAAAACGTTTGCGTAGCTTGGATCCGGCTCAACAACAGCAAAGGTTCTGCTGCCGCTGGATATTATTTCTCATGGGGGATTCTTTAAATGACCCGTGGTCACATCTACTTATTAGATTAGCACTGTGTGTATTTGTGTTGGCGTTATCCGCCCGAATGTTGTGTTTGAGACCTCGGGTTTGAGGCTGCGTGTTGACTATGTGAAGACTACAACCCAAAAACTTTTACACGCTTCACCTGCTAAAATACATGGAAACCACATGTTTTTAAATATTTGACGTCATTAGAATCCAACTTTTCCTCAACTTTTCGTTTGACTACCATGGCTAGAGACTGCACTTATAAGGTCTTTAAATCTGGGGAACCCATTTTTTTAGTATTTTGCTCAAGAAAAAAGACACAAACCATTAATTTTTATTGAAACCAATAGGATTTAAATGTTCCTCAGGCTGATGCTGTGTGAACTGACCTGAGAAGGTCACATTTCTAATGAAACTCAAATAAATTACTCATGATAGTTTTGGAAAATCTTCGAATTATGGCTGTTTTGTGTACTTTCTTCTTATATTTTAGTGAAAAAATGAGCAAGATTCCCATTCATAACTATAATTTAATAAAGATAAATGAAACAAATAAAGGTGTTGAATATTTTAATAATAAAAAAAGGTTTTAATATGTTGAATTAAAGGCCCCAAAATGCAATGGGTCCACCAGACACAGCAGGACCCCTCATTAGGAACCCTATAAGGGTTAAATTGCAATACCACTGACAACCACTAGGTGCTGGCTCTAATTAAACCTGGTTCAGATAGAATCCTGCAGGGATGATGTGTTAACATCACCCTGGCTCCTTCGACAAATTGTATTGTAGGGAAAAAAGCTATGTTAAAAACAGACTTACATTACATACATATTTTTTTTTATTATAAACAGACTCAAATTCGGATAAAAATGAATCCACTGAATCTTTTTTACTGACTTGGACTTGGATTCGTACACTGGGCATTAACGTTGGTGACGCTGGTAAATTCACTTTCTACATGAACTAGTTCACAAATTTTAAAATGAACCAATTCACTTCATAGTTCATGGTTCCAAAAATGAACTAGTTCATAATTCTTTTTTATTCAATATGTTGCTGTGAGCTGTTATTTGTGAAAAATATTTTCACAGCCCATAGAGAACCAGCGACACTAATTATTTCATCGGTTTTAACATTAAACTATGCATCGGATTAATAGTTTTCTTCAGTTTTACTCCTTATCCAACCAGGGTTTAGTACTGAGGTGACAGCCTCTAAATTCCATCATTTCCTAACACTTTGTTTCATCCATTCAGTCCACACTAGTAGCAGCTGCAGAATATTCTCCAAAGCTGCAGCTTAAATGGTGTTTATTGGTAAAATAAAAGCAGGACTGTAGTCCTTAAGGTTCAGTCTGGGTCAGTACTGACTTCTCCATCACATTGTGTTAATGCTCATAGCTGTGGTGCTGCCTTCCTCCATGCTCCTGGCTGCTGCTCTGTGTTTTATGACGTATTTGTTAGTGTGACAGGTATTTTTTACAGTATTATATTACTAATTATCTGCAATAATTATATAATTTACTATGCAATTTGTGTATGTTGTATAATATGTGTATTGTACATAATATACCACAACTGTTTAAATAATAACTAGTTAGATTCTATCTGCATTTCAATTCTTTCTGCTGGTGACATATGCAATGATAATAAAGTTGGATCTAATCTGAATCTAATCCTAATGTTCAGTCTGGGTCAGCACTGACTTCTCCACCACATTGTGTTAATGCTCATAGCTGTGGTGCTGCCTTCCTCCATGCTCCTGGCTGTTGCTCTGTGTTTTATGATGAAATCTGACAAACACTGGAACTAAGTTCTACTATGAGAGAGCAGCAATCACAGCCAGAATGAATGATTATCAAGAGAAAAATACAGAACTCCACACATAAAGGTCTGAGCTCAAGTCCTTGAACCTGTGACCTTCCTCCTGTGAAGCAACAGCTCTATCCACTGCTCCACTGTGCCGTTCATAGAAAAATCCCAAAGGCTTTTTAAACTTGGGAGATTGTGGTCTGTAAAAATACATCATCCCTGCAGCGGTTTATAGACTCCTATTCAACTTCTCTCTAGAATTACAAGTCTTTTGCACAATGACCGCAATAAAAAAGGAGAAATAAAGTGGAAATGCTCATCTTAATTTACGAGCAACTCCCTCGCTTCATTTTGATTACAGATTCTTATGCAAACATACAGTCTGGGGTCCAGAACCCATTGCACCCATCTCACTTACGTCATCCTTGTGCAAGCTTTCCTTTTACAGCAATGTTATTTAGACTGATGCAAACATGCTCTCAGAGCCCTGATGACAGCTCACCGGGCTTTTGTCTACCACCATCGCCAGCTGAGAGCTGTGGTGTGAAGGACGGGACACCGAGGAGGATATAAACGTTTTAGCAAATCATTGAGGACTGCAACCTGTGATGTGATGGTGGGTGGACTATATACAGGAGGAAAAAAACATAAATAGGAGATGGCTCACTATAGAAACTCTGCAGATATTCATGTAAAGGGTTTCAGGGTTTATCTTCAAATGTCAGCTGACAATTAAAATAAAATGTCTTTTAATGTGACTAAACGTTGACATACAGGATGATGAATTCTTTCAAAGGTGACAGAACATGTTTTTTTGTGATTTTCTGTAAATTGTTGGTTATCAGAATTAAATAATGTCATATTTCCAATAACTTGAGATGCACCTAATGTTAACCCAGAGCATAAATGTATTATAAAAACTAGACACCAGATATAAAAACCATTCCTGTATGTATTTCTCCCATCATGCACCTTGGTCCCAGTAAACATTCCAGCCGCGTATGATTGATAGACTTTACATTGTGGTGGTTTACTAATGTAAAACATCCGTGTATCAACAATTTATAATAGAAAGAGTCATATTTGACGTTGTTTGCATTTGCACTTTTCCTGTCAACAGTTCTGCAGCCGCTACTTTACCCATGATTCTGTGTGGCGACTGGACAGTGTCTGGCTGTATATTCTGTATATTTAACTCCAGATATTATTATAAATCATTAATCTAGAGCATCTTTTTTTTGCTCAAATCAGATTCACCACAATGGAGGTTTGGATCTGATTTGCAAAAATTGGCTTTGATGTTTGTTTGGGTGAATATAATTAAGATGCCAAAAGTCAGATATGGGTTGGGACTGGGCCTTAAGGCGCTATGTGATCACACAGAAAACCAGAAAAGCTAAAAAAAAACACATTTCTTCCAACAAACCCACTGCTACCAATCACCTGGTTTATGTTTTTAAGATGCAGATTGGTGGATTTTTCTCTACAAAACCTCAAAAAGCACCAGAACTCTGCAGAGGAGACAGAAGCTAAATTGAATTTAGATGGATCCAATTGAAATTTGGTAGAAGTCATCAACAGGATGAATTTAACAATCATCAGGTTAACCCATTACTTGCTGAGGCTGATTTCTATTCATACTGTCTTGTATAAACCTGAACCTTGAGTCCATCACATGTTCTATATGACAGATTTTTACTCTTTTTTCACACTAAACGATGTGAACATGGGCTTTTGTCTTCTATCTTCTTTTCTTACATATTCAGATTCTTGCAGTAACTTCCTACCATGTAAGCAGCTCAGTGCAGGACTCGGTAGGTGAAACCCTCACAGCGCATCAATCACCAGACTCCAATCCAAACACACGTTCCGCTCACGTTCTCCTGTTCCCCTCTCTGCAGGTCCGAGGCATGGCTCTCATCTGATGAACAATAACAAGGCCGGTTAGAGACACTAAATCAATCTGTTCCAAATAAACACCGGGGCTCTTACGCCGCCTGCTCATCCTGAAACCCGAGTTCCGAGTGTGACACGCTTTAATTTATGGCGACGTAGCGAGGAACAGATGAGGACCGGGTTTAACGCGTTTTTTTTTTTTCATCTTCCTCAAATTTCTGCTGCTTATCATTTATCTTCCGTCCTAAATATTCCTTCCTTGACCAAAATTCGTTCTCTGCCTTTTTAATGCGGCCTCTTGCCAAATTCTTGTTTTACTCTGTCATGTTATTGAGACTTTTATAATAATTCCAGCTGTGATTTATGACCTGTAGGCTGAGTTACATACATTTTAAAAACAGAAAACTTTAACTTTAAACACTGTAAATCTATCTCTTTACCTAAAAAGCACAGCGGAATGTGAGCTGTAGATACGTCTTTGTAATGTGTATCAACCCTGTTAATGCAGAGGAAACCAACTAATATATTTACTCAGGTTGTTTAGTCTTTGCAGATGATGATTCCAACCATATTTTCTCCTGAAGGCAAACGCTATTTCTGTTATATTTAGTTAAATGTGCATCCACTCAAGTATTGTTTTAGTACAATTTCAAGGTATTTTCATTGTTCTGCTTCACAACATTTCACAAAAAAAATATTGTACTTTTTAGATTAAAATACTTAATGATTAGCTCATAAAGGACCTTGCATTGTTTGAAAGTAATTTGCAAACATTTTAGCTTGTTGCCCTACATATGTGTATTATTAAAACACACTTTTATTTCTAAGTAGTAGTATTTCTAAGTATATTTGGCTGGTAATACATTTATGTATGTTTTAACTTATTATGAATTCAGGACTTTTATTTGTATTGAAGTATTTTTATAATCAGGTTGTTTCTTTGCAGATGATGATTCACTATTTCTGTTATATTTAGTTAAATGTGCATCCACTTGAGTATTGTTTTAGTACAATTTCAAGGTATTTTTTGTAGTATTATCATTGTGTGCTAGTTCACGATTCTGCTCCACATCATTTCACAGGAAAATATATCATACTTTTTACTTTAAAATACTTAATGATTAGCCTATAAATGACCTTGCATTATTTGAAAATTTTAGATGCCTTCACCAGCTAGAATAATTAATTACTACCTCTTAGTAACTGCTAAAACACACTTTTATTTCTAAGAAGTAGTTTTTCTAAGTGTATTTGGCTGGTAATACATCTAAGTATATTTTAACTCATTATAAATGCAGGACTTTTATTTGTATTGATGATTAGCTTATAAATGACCTTGCATTGTTTAAAGGGAAATTTACAAACATTTTACTACATGCTACATTTTAGTAACTGTTAAACACACTTTTCTTTAGTATTTCTATGTTTATTTGGCTGGTAATACATCTATGTATATTTTAACCCATTATAAAAGCAGGACTTTTATTTGTATTAAAGTATTTTTGCAATCAGGTTTCTTTGCAGATGATGATTCGCTATTTCTGTTTTATTTAGTTAAATGTGCATCCACCCAAGTATTATTTTAGTACAATTTCAGGGTACTTTTTGTTGAGTATCTTCATAGTGTGCTAGGTCACGATTTTGCTCCACATCATTTCACAGGAAAATATATCATAGTTTTTAGTTTAAAATACTTAATGTTTAGCTCATAAATGACATTACATAGTTTGAAAGTAATTTACAAAAATTTTAGCTTGTGGCCCCTCAAAAACAAGTATATTAGTATATCGGCTGGTTCTATTTTAGATGCCTTCACCAGCTAGAATAAATAAAATAATACATTTTAGTAACTGTTAAAACTTTTCTTTAGCATTTCTATTTTTATTTGGCTGGTAATACATCTACGTATATTTTGACCCATTATAAATGCAGGACTTGTATTTGTATTAAAGTATTTTTACAATCAGGTTGTTTCTTTGCAGATGATGATTCGCTATTTCTGTTATATTTAGTTAAATGTGCATCCACTCAAGTATTGTTTTAGTACAATTTCAAGGTACTTTTTTGAATATTTTCAACGTATGCTAGTTCATGATTCTTTTCCACAAGATTTCACAGGAAAATATATCGTACTTTTTAGTTTAAAATACTTAATGATTAGCTTATAAATGACCTTGCATTGTGATTTACAAACATTTTAGCTTGTTGACCCTTTTAAAACATGTGTAATATATCTTTACTACACTATACTATGAACTACTATGAATTGAAGTATTTTTACAATCTGTTACTGATACTTTCCTTAAAGTAAAGGGTCTGAGTACTTCCTCCACCACTGTCTGTTCCCTGTTATAATCAGTGATTTACTAACAGCAACGCAACGTGTCCACGGGGCAAGAATCCTTTAGACTTCATCATGAAGCAATTTGTTTTGTGTAATTAATCGACTCAACATTTGTTTGTCAGTGTTTAAATAGAAAAAAAGGCCACGAGTTCAAGTTCTGGTTGTTAAAGGTGCACTTCATCAATTTTACACATGTCGGATCAGGGTAGTGGAAAACAGATGCATACGGGGATGAGAGAATTACCCCAATGACGTCATAGTTATCTCACTGTGCATGGTGCATTGTGGGAATTGTAGGATCCGGCGTTTTTGGAGTCTGAACCATCCATGAGAGGAAAGTCGGGATAATGCTCGATTTTCTGCTTCATTAATTGTTAATTTCTATTGGTCTATATATTAAATACATTTTATAAATCATATTATTAATGAAATAAAGTAAATCAATACATTAAGTAAAAAGCAGCATGTTATAATTTGATCTTCAGGAGCTTATGAGTCAAGGTAAATCAAAATGAATATTAGATGACAATTTGTGTAGAAGAGAGAAAAAGTAATATTCTTTTACACGTATTTTAACTTATATTTTGTGTTATATTTTTCTGAAATAACAGAGTTTTACCTCTTTTGGTTTTATGTGGACGTCTGAAACATGACGAAGAGACATTACTCTTCACTGTGTTCATGCTTTAGTCTCGTAATCTAAACGTACATTATTTCAGTAAATCTAAAACCACCTTTGGCATATTTTTAGAGAATTAAGCCCCTTTTCTTCAGATTTTCACACCTGCTTGCATGAAAGACTGACACGTCGCTGTGTATTGTGCATACAAACACACATTTTCTATTTCAGAAAAAGCACTGTCACATTCTCTGTGCATTTTCCAACGATTGCTGCTACTGCTAAAAACAATATTTTCTTCTCAAATAGCTTTAAATTGTCACTCATTACAGGTAAAACCACCAACCATTAACCAAGAAGGAAGGTTGGGGTTGCAGTTTAGGGCTCGAAGGCATTCGGCAGACCTAAGAAAGCAGCAGAATCAGTGAGCAGAACTAATTTAATCAAATATTAAACTTGGTTAGCAGGCTGCGCTGAGGCTTCCAGCGGGATTTCCCTCAGTCTGGATGCAGAGCTGGAGGATGATGGGACCTGGACGTGGCCTTAATGTTATAATTCATTGTAGCATGGCGGAAGTCTCAAACGCCTAACGTCAGACCTCATTTACAAGTTTCTCCCACCGCCTTCTTCTCCATATAATCTTTTGGTTTATGAGGGTTGTACTCAGGTACTTGAAAGGCAGCGGAAGTCTCACGAGATCTCAAGATCACGTGAGAACATCTGGCTGCGTCGGCCTACGGGTTCTCCATCATTGTTTTTTCAGGTAATGAACCACGGGAATATTCTCAGATCCAAAAACACTTGAGTGTATTACACAAGTAAATGGACGTAGTTACTAACCAAGTTTTAGTTGTTTACTAAGTTTTTTCTGTCAAGCAAAGCACAATTAACCCTTTATTTCATAGTGTTTCCATATGGCAACACTTACTTAATGCTTCTAAAAATCAGTGACATAAAATATATGTTTTTGCACTTTGGTGTGGAAAAGGGGGCTTTTATTTTGGAAGGACATATAATTTATGAGGTCACATGACCAGTCATCATCTCACAACTAAAGGTTGTTTTTTACTCAATTCCCTATCTGGTGTAAATAAACAATATATATTTTTTTAAATTTAATAAAATTTTGATGTTAAATATATATTTTTTACAAATAACAACAATATGCAAATATTTAAATTTCCTAGTGCAACAACTTCATGGAGTCCCATTGACCTACATAGCATGAAACTATCTTGAGAATATGTTTAAAACTTTTTTATATACTGTAGATTTTTTTTAATATATCTAATTTTTAGGCCCTTTTAAGTAATAAAAACTTTCAAGACATTTTTTACCACGGCGATATTTCATGTAATAGAGGGTTAACGTCAGCTAACACTTAACCTCTAACCTGAATCCTTGAAGGATTCTTTCCTCTGTATTGCATAAAATATTACATATATAAATGTTATTATATATATGAATTAAGATTTATTACTTAGGCCATTTTAAGTTATATAAATATTCAGAATATCTAAGTCTAAGTAATATTTTATGCAATAGAGCAACAAATACTACAATTACAACAAAACCAGCTTCTCTCCTGCTCACATTTGTTGACCGTGCAAAAGGAGCCTGAAAAGAAGTGAAGAAATGTTCAACAGAATTCCAGATGTAGAAATATGTTTGAATAAGTCGACGCATGCAATAAACCTGCAATCTGCGTTTTTTTTGTGTTTGCTATCAGTGGGTCAACATGGTACGGGAGGAGTCCGCCCAAGCTGCATGTGGAAAAAGGGTCAAAAGGTGAATTCTTCCTCTGTTTTGAAAGTCCATATTTAGTAGTCGCATGATTCCTCTGGCTCACGCCGTTCATCCAACATCTGAATGTTAGTTAGAAGAAGTGGAACCAGGTCAGAAATCAACGTTCAGTGGAATAATGTAAAAAATCTAAACAGGGATTTTTAATGCTTTTCTCATGTGCACAATTTTCATTAATAAAATGAAAGCTTTGCAAGTCTGAGACACACAGAGGTGTTTTATTTTGAAAAGACCCGAGTCAGCTTCAGTATGATTGGCCTGATAAAGCTGGGGTTGATAAATCAACTCATTACCATGTTAAAGCCATAAACACTCTAGTTTTCTGTTTTCTAAACAAAGAGGAGTCATTGATTTGTGATCTCAACATAACGGCATAAGAATTATAATTTCTAATAATAAAAATGATATCATTTCCACCACAGACGCTGAGGGCTTCCTGTCTTAGCATTTGTTCATTATTTCAACATGCTGGGGAAAAAAACATTTATTCGCTTTCAGATGTGAGTAGGAAACTGGTTTTAATCTCGTTACGTAACCGTTGGCAAGAGCGACATTAGGGCTACACGTCAAACTGTTTGTTTATGAAAGACAGATTTTAATCCTGTTTTGTGAATAAAAAAAGGAAACGGACTCCTGATTAAAACCACGGACAGAAGCCAAGACGCCGCAACAACATGTAGACACGCGCTTCTAGACTGAAATGCTCCAATATAAGGAACACGTCGGATTTTTTAAAAACCCATTTCACCCCCCAGCTAAGAGCCATCTTTTACTACCGATAAGTCGTCATCTCGCTGAAAAAGCGGCCTCGTGGAGCAATAAGTGTAGGTTGTGGCAGGTGCTGTGTTGGGAGGCGGGGGCCGTGATGGAGGGGGGAGAGTGTTTTGGGGTAAAGTGAAGTGCATTACCCGCGGGTTGGCCAATAGGTTGGCACCGTCCCGTCGCCCTCCATCGCCTCCACTCAGCTCCCCCAGCTGAGGCGTACTTTAGCGCCATCCATAATGCATTGCTCCCACCCCCCCCTGACCCCACCCCCCCTCGTGTAGGGGCCTGTCATGGCTCGTTCCCTTCGACAACTCCACTTTTTCCCCTAAGAGGACGTGAACGTTTGCATAATTTAGACGCCGCCCGATGTTTTTTCGAGGCCCGTCTCTTATCAAAAATGTAAGACGCTGACTATCTGGGGGAGTTTTTATCTAAAATAGGGGGGGGGGTGATGGAAGATGTTCCAGTTCAGACAATGAATGAGGCCGGGGGACAAAACTTCTGCAACTTCGCCTCTGAAAACTTTCGTGAAACGGCGTAACATCACTAACATGTAACATGTAAAAACCTAAATGCATGCATGAGGTAAAAAAGCCAAGTCACCAATGCGGTTGACTACATATTCTCCTAAAGAGGGATGTTTAAATATGAAACTGTGTGTGTGTGTGTGTGTGCGAGGGATCAAAGTGAAACATGAAGGGAAACAAAAGGCCCATTGAAGGTGATTCCTGCAGCCGGTGTGTCCAGCTGCACTCGGCCAGGTCAAGGTGACCGAGTTCACGGGGAGGGAGAAGAGAGACTTTTATTTTTTATTTTTTTAAGAAAAGTGGACTCGACACCTGCTGCAAAACCATCTGACTCGACTCACACGGGTCACGATGTGTTTGCCGATGTGTTCATGGTCCAATCAGCACCCTGAACCGGGCTTTGATTTAAACAACACGTGCAAGGAGCGATTCCTGTGTAAAAAAAATGACGACGATGATGCACAATTTCATGCTTTTTTATACTGTATGTGTGTGCATGCTTCTAACGGGCATCTTTGAATAAACATAAAGTCCATTGGGTAAGCGGCGCAGGCGGCCATTGTTCTGAGCAGAAACAGACCAACATTTACGAAAATACGATTTCAAACAAACTACGGCTTCAAATAAATAACCTGGATCACAACAAACTGTTTGTTAGGGGAAATATAGAAGTTATCATTGTTGTGGGTTTTTATCATCTGCTCAATGCGCAAAAAAAGGTAAAAAATCTGTATTTTACACATATTTTTCTTAAAAACCACAGGGTAATCTCAATAAATTCACAAAATCACTGGCTTAATATCTTATATGAAAAACCATGAAAACTGTGTTAATAATAATAATGATAATAATATGTTTGAATTAAAATATAATTAACTATTATTTTATTAGTATTATATTTTAAAAAGGTAAAAAGGTTTATTATTGAAATATTATTTTATCACCTTAGATATATAGATTATGAGACGATTTTACAAAAAACTAAATAATTAACTTACTGTAGGATGGTAGGTTTCTGTGATTCTAATACTTATATAACAACACTGTCAGTACATTCTTATAGGTGGAAATATTTCTATTTATCATGAAAAAGCCTGACAATTCACAAGATACAGGTAAAGCTAAAAACTGTATAAATAACTACTGTATTTTACAAGATGGTTATTTTTATGGTATTTTCCATTATGTAATTGCTGCCCCCACTGGAAAAATAATACTTTTATTAATTAATAAAATTAATTTTCTTTAATCTATAATTTCTTTCTTTTTTTTACCCATGATTCACTTAGAGATTTTACACGACTCACAAACTATGTAGTTTTCATATTTTTTTTGGAGATTTTTTCTGTATCTTAAAAACTACAGGATAATATCAATGAAATTATGAAATCACAGTCTTGTCTAATGTAAAAAAGCATGTGTTAATATTAAAATAATAATCATAATATGTTTGAAAACAAATCTATCACTATTATTTTATTGTTGTATTTTTTATTATTAATTTTTTTTACCTTATATACATAGATTATGAGAAGATTTTACTAAAATAGCTAAATGTAGGTCACTGTAATTTTAACCCTTAATATTTGTATTACAGCAGTGTTTACAGCATTTTTATAGGTGGAAATATTTCTATTTATCATGAAAAAGCCTGACAATTCATTCAATCCACATAAAAACTATTTGAATAACTACTGTATTTTACAAGATAGTTATTTTTATGATATTTTCCACTATGTAATTGGTGCCCCCACTGGATAAATATATCATATATATATTACAATAACCACCAACAACAATGTGATGTTATTTGCCAAGTGCAAAAAAAAAACGCCCAAGCCAATATACAATACCACATACCCGGCTATTATGTGGCAGCAGCAACAATGACTCCTTAATATTCCTTCTCCATAATAGGTCACATCAGCACACGGCGTGTAATTATTGTTTACCGCACTCGGCTCCATTTATGGTGAAGTGTGTGTGATGTGCTGGTGAGCAGCGAGTCTCTAATCTAGTCTCGCTGTCATGGATGAGGAGTTGATTTAATTCCTGATTCCCAGTGAGGTCGGAGCGGCCTCGGCCTCAAACAGGAGCTCAGAGGGTAACTGAAGACGCACCGAGTGCAGGTGTTGCTGCGATCCAACGTCCAATAAACCCTCTATAGCTTTATATGTGGATTTAGTGACATGAGGTAATGTAGTAGATGTCGTTAAAAAAGTACTCGCATTATATACCTAAATTTAGTCAAAAACTATTAAAAAACATTCATCAGGTCTCTCAAAATGTTCATTTTGTGTTCATTTTTGAGTGTAATTTAAAAGTCTATGGATTATGTGCTATTATAAAATGTTATATTAAATGACACATTTCAAATAATTAATCCAGAATAGAATATAAAACTAGTTGGTAGCATGTAATTTTAAATTGTTAAAACCTTTTTAAAAGAACTGGTACCAAGTTTTTAAGATTACACCACATCACAGTTTTATAAAAAAAAAATACTCAATTAAAAGTCCTAAATTTTTATTTAAGTTTTATTTAAGTTTAATTTTTTTTGTTTAATTATTTTAGTTCATCAATCTGAGTTCAAATATGTCAAAACTGTAATGTGGTGTAATCTTAATTTTACTCTCTTAAAAAGTTTTTTTTTTTTTAATAAAATGACATGCACCTACTTTCATATTCTCTGTGTGTTAAATATTTCAAATTTATCATTGTTTTTCAGTTACACCGTTTAACATTTGATTGCACATTCTTTGTTTTTTTTGTAAAAAATAATCATATAAATGAACTTTTAAATGACATTAATCCAACATAAAGACAAAACGTACAGTTTGAGAGACCTCTCCAACTACCCAGTGCACTAGCAGATAGTTGGGTTGGCTTTGCCCAACTATTAATTTTTCTTGCCTATTGTCTGTCTGTCTGTCTATCTATATTCTTCCATAAAAAGTGTAGCTCGCTACTCCTCCTAGGGGAAAGAGAAAACCCCCACAATAGTTATATCAAATCGACCCTCTAGGCCGGGAATGGTGTACGATGTCTTTTGTTGGCGATATCTGTTACTATGGTGATGTAGTCCCCATTTTTATGCACAATTTTCACGCAATGCCTTCCAGATGATGAGGTTAGAGTGGTGATGTCATCGTTAGAGTGGAGAACCACAAAAAATTCCTCTGAAAAACAATTTCTAACTCGCTGGCACGGCCTAAGTTTTTACCGCATATTAATGATTTTTAGATCAAAACGTCGGCGTGACCCTCCTGATCGCAAAAATGTGAATATGCTTTGAAGAAATATTCACGGTTTCGAGCTATGAGCCTCCTAGCACAGTTTCCTACTTCTGCTCTTCCTATCTTTCCATTTATATATTTTCACTGACTCATCCTGCATTTTCGTAAAATGTTGAATTTCTAACCTGCTCCTGTGCCCACATTTTTCAAGCTACGTAAATAAAAGATATATCACCATGACCAGGAGACCCTCACCTCTCAGTTAATATGCTCATTTTGTGATTATCAATTACAGTTTTTGAGTTATGAGCAGTTGTTCGGGGCATGTGAAACAGCCGTTTCTCCCCACACATTGGGTGCAGATTTTGTCAGTTGAGATCGTTAATGATCTCCTCTACATCAAAGAGCTGCAGCTGGTGTGTGTCACCGTGGCAACGGCCCCAGCTCCTGCAACATGACAGACTGTGAGAGCATATTTGCTCTTGGTTTTTCCTTAATAACTTTGGATGTAAAGGTTGCACGCTCACCAAACTTTGTGAGAGTGATATTAGAAATGCCTTGCAGCATCCCATGTGCTGTTCACCACAGCGCCGTAGTCCCTGTTTCATTGCAACTTCATTCCCCATTCATTTCTATGGAGATAGTCTGTAGCACATATGATTTGTGTTAACAGATACTGTAATTGATATCATAACACCACAGAAACAACACAGCTTGGTGAATGAGCTGATTACTCCATCAGGCTGAAAGCTGATTGGCTGCTGGTTTTTCCTTAATCACTTTGGATCTAAATGTCTGACACATACCAAACTTGGCAGTAATGATCAGAAAGACATCAGCATCCCTCCTGTGATGTTGAACTTCTGTATTAAGCCACGGTAGAGTCACGATGCTCAACGGCCCAGCCCAAACTCCCACAATTGCGGCGGGAATTGTCTAGTTAATGCTTTTAAAACTGTATTTTAGTTTTTGACTCTAATCTTGTCAAACATGATTTGTCACTGACCCACTTTTTCATTCTTTTGGTAGATTAATAGTAAAAGTGCTGCATCATAATATATTTGAAATAAGATTATCTCTTTGGTTATTCATGGTCAACTCTAATATTTCCTACTGGACTGATTATATAATTATTTGTAGTAATTGTTGTAACTAGGAATCTAAATTCAGGATCTGAATGAGTTAACAGTGGTAAAAAGAAACAAAGATTTCGTTTAAGAAAAATCATCCATTCAAAATCTTAAGTAAAGTATTAGTAGCTAAATACACTTTATGAAAAGATATGTTATCATCATCCTATTATATCATTACATTATTATTGGAATAAATGAATTAAGCATGCAAGAGGTATTTTAATATTGTGGCTGCTTGAAATTGAGTGATTTTTATGTCCATTTTACACCGTTCTTCTATATTTATGCCTCATATTTTATAAGCTGCTCACACTGTTGATCCTCTGTTCCACTAATCAAGTGAAATGGAAACACTTTTGAGTGAAGTACAAATACCAGAAAATTAAGTTCAGAACATTGTGCTGAGCTACATTCCATGACTGCAGAGGACTAAATATAGGAACAACTGTCAAGTGTAATTATGCAAATGCTGCAGATACTATAAACTATTGAAACTTTCCAGGACTCAGTAATTTCAACACAACGCTTGTAATGAAGGAAATAAGCCTTATTCCCTCAATTACTTTCCTGTGGCGAATGTCAGCAGAAATGTCGTCCAACATGGCTCCTTGAGGAGTTGTCTTATTGAAGATAAAGAGCGACGTGGTTGATTTACTCAAGCGCGTTGTTTAATACAAAATTCAACGTACTGCTCCTTTAATTCTGTGTTTCTGTGGTGCTCCTTTTACATTTTAAAGCCTAATGAACCTTGTACAATGTGAGAGTCTAAGTTTAGGGGATGTTGTGTTGTTTTTCTCCAAACTGTAAAGCCCATTGGGGCCAAACTGTGATTTCTGATTCTGGGCTATACAAATAAAATGAAATTAAACTGAATTGAATTAAATCTTATCTTTTCAATACTAATTATGATAATTATATAGCACTTTTCATTGCTTATATATATATATATTTTTTTAAAACAGTTATAATACTGAATGTTTAAAGCACCTAGGTTGGTGTCATACAAATCTTGGTAAAAAAAAAGTGCAATTTTCCTTCAGAAAATGGAAACACTGAAGTAAAAGTATCTCAAAATTGCAGTTATGTACAGTATTAAGTGTATTAATACTACTACTAATAATAATTAAAAATAATAGTATTGTACTTCAGGCACCTTAACCAACACTGCTTTTAAGTGTATAATATGTTTTAATACTAATAATGATAATTATATACAACATTTCTGCTGATATATTATATCATTATATAGCACTTTTTTGTGTGTATAATTGTGTGTATATTTTTTTTAAGTTATAATATTGAAACATTAAAAGCAACTAGATTGGTATTAGATAAATCTAGTTAAATAAAAAAAAAGTGCAATTTTTCTCTAAAAAATGTTAAAAAACACTCATGTAAATATCTTAAAATTGCACTTATGTACAGTATTAAGTGTATAAATATTACAATGATAGTATTGTAGTATTTTACACTTTGGGTATGCATATTTAGTATAATATTTAATTATACACTATAAAATTATACACTATAAAATGTAATATTATAATATTGAAATATGAAGAGCAAGTAGGTTGGTAATTAAAGCTGTCAAGTAAATCTAGTTAAATAAAAAAGTGCAATATTTCCTTTAAAAATGGAAACACTGAAGTAAGGTATCTCAAAATTGCACTTATGTGCAATATTAAGTGTATGAATACTACAATAATAGTATTGTAGTATCTTATACTTTTGGCTTTCCACTGCTTTTAAGTGTATCATATGTTTTTAATACTAATAATGATAATAATATGACATTTATGCTGATATATTATATAATTATATAGCACTTTTTATAGTGTATCATTTTTTTTCAAGAAAACTGTTATAATACTACTAAAAAAATTTTAAAAATGCAATATTTCTCTAAAAAATACAAAAAAAAACTATCAAGTATCTTAAAATTACACTTATGTACAATTTTATGTACTTATGAATACTACAATAATAGTATTGTAATATTTTATACGTTGGGCTTTCAGGCACTGCTTTTAAGTGTTTCATATGTTTTTAATACTAATAATGTTTATTATATAGCACTTTTTATAGTGTATAATTTTTTTTCAAGAAAACAGTTATAATAGTGAAACATTAAAAGCAACAAGATTGGTGTTAGAATAATCAAATAAAATAAATAAAAATAAAAAGTGCAATATTTCTCTAAAAATACCAAAAAAAACCCACTCATGTAAAGTATCTTAAAATTGCACTTATGTACAATATTAAGTGTATGAATACTACAATAATAGTATTGTAGTATTTGGGCTTTCAGGCACTGCTTTTAAGTGATTCATATGTTTTTAATACTAATAATGTTAAGTATATAGAAAACAGTTATAATAGTGAAACATTAAAGTTGTCAGGTGAATCTAGTTACATAAAAAAGTGCAATATTTCCTTTAAAAAAATGGAAACACTCAAGTAAAGTATTTCAAACTTGCACTTATGTCCACTATTAAGTGTATGAATACTACAGTATAAGTATGAAGCCGTTATCGGTTGGTTGGAGACGGTGATACCCGACTTTGTGTTTTTCGTGGTTTCCGTGGCGGCCTGTGATCGGTCGAGCGAGGCTTCGCCCGTGAACTCTCCAGATCAGATGAACGGGCGATTCTATGTGTTTAACCTCGTACACTCACTGCCCCCCCCCACCTCCTCTTAGATAAAGCAGATTGCATCGCTGCGACACTCCCACTTGTTCCCGTCTACTCCGGCCCTCATAGCCCCCCCCCCCCCCTTCCCCCCCACCCCCCCTGGTCTGTTTTCTCTCTTCCTTCCTCCTCCTGCTCCTCCTCCTGCTCCTCCGGCCCTGCCTCTTGTTTGGATAAGTTAATGCTGAGACGTCAGCCGCGGTCCTGATGCATCCCACCTGCCTTGGCCTCCGGCTGACCTCGTCCTCCGGCTCCCACCGTGGAGACATTCCACCGCTTTTTCTGGGGGCTTGTGTGTTTACACTGCAGCGATCGGCCTCATCAAGGGGGGGGGGGGGGGGGCACCTCGGCACGGGATCAGCCTGATCCGTGTGTCGGGGGGTTTGGAGTAGTCGCAGAGATCCTAAAAACAAAAAGAATTGTGGTTACACAAATGAAATTCTTCCAGTGAGTTCTGCCAGATTTAGACAGAGAGAGGGGAAAGTGCTTTTAAACCATGGGGGGGGGGCATCTCTGCTTCCCCCCTCCATCAAAGATCCTCCCACCCAATGCTCATGGGAACGCCATGACCTCACCACGTCTGCCCTTTAAATAAATTAGCGCCGTTGATTTACAATTTTAAGCGCATGTGAGATCCTTAAAGAGAGAGACAGAGGGATTGACGTCAAATGAAAAGAGGTTTTTGCCTTTTTTTTTTTTTCCGTGCTGCCTTGCCTGGATTTTATCTTCATCGCGTTCGACTCGCGTATCTCCAGATTTAACAAGAAGCACGTCACCGCCTGCTGATATGAACTCTGGCTGGCGAGGGATGTTTATTTTCTTATATTCTGGACTATTTTGCATAGTTTGTACAAGAGCACGGGGGGATCGTCATTACTCGCAGATTAAAGACATAAACAGTAATCTCAGAACAAAATCGACTAAATATGCAGCTTTATCACGTCCAAAAACATGTGCACAGAGCAGAGAACTCAAAAAGTCTGTGGTTTACAGTCATTATGATGTTATGTGTTGCATGTTAGAAGCTTTAAAGGAGCAGTGTGTGTTCAGCAGCATTAGACTTTGCAGAATTTATTATTCATAAGTAATGTTTTAATTTAATTGAAAAAAGAAAGAAAAATTGTTAAATACATGTGTTAGATTTAGCAGCGTCTACTAGACGAAACATGCATAAGTGCTATTAATTAGTATATAATTTATTAAAATTAAGAATATTTGTTTTTTTCCCAAGAAAACAGTTATAATATTGAACGTTAAAAGCACCTAAAAATCTAGTTAAATAAAAAAAGTGCAATATTTCCTTCAGAAAATGGAAACACTGAAGTAAAGTATCTCAAAATTGCAGTTATGTACAGTATTAAGTGTATAAATACTACTATAATAGTATTGGACTTCAGGCACTTTAAACACCACTGCTTTTAAGTGTATCATATGTTTTTAATACTAATAATGATAATAATAAACAACATTTCTCCTGATCTATTATATAATTATATAGCACTTTTATAGTGTATAATCCTTTTTTCAAGAAAACAATTATAATATTGAAACATTAAAAGCAACTAGATTGGTGTTAGATAAATCTAGTTAAATAAAAAAAGTGCAATATTTCTCTAAAAAATACTAAAAAACACTCAAGTATCTTAAAATTGCACTTATGTACAGTATTAGGTGTATGAATACTACAATAATAGTATTGTAGTATTTTACTGCTTTTAAGTGTTTCATATTTAAGATAAGATAAGATAAAACTTTATTGATCCCACAACGGGGAAATTTGTGTGTTACTGCAGCGTTACAGATAAAGAGAAGAAAATAAAGCTGAAGAAGATAAAAAAACTATAAAAAAATAAAAATAAAAAATACACAACACAATGTACAAATTCGCAGAATTTGTTGATCCGCATACACAGTATGCATTATGGACATAGAACGGAGAGAAAATGCTAATAAATAGTAAGAAAAAAGTATGCATAAGAAAAGCATATATACATACATACATACACATACACATTTTTAATACTAATAATGTTAAGTATATAGTACTTTTTTACTTTTTTAATAGTGTATTTTCTTTCAATAAAACAAACATTAAAGTTGTCAGGTGAATCTAGTTAAATAAAAAAGTGAAATATTTCCTTTAAAAAAATGGAGAGTAGCATCTACTAGACTAAACATGCATAAGTGCTATTAATTAGTGTATAATTAATTAATTAAAATTAATAATAGGGATTTTTTTTTCTTATATTGAGTTGTTTTTATCTACTTTGCCACTAGATGTCACTAGAAACTACACACTGCACCTTTAAAGTCCCCTTTTACATTTTAATGAGTTCATTGTCAGCGAAGTAGGAGACATTGTGTACGTTGTTTTATATTTTTAAATAAAAACGCATCAGACACATTATTCCTTAAAAACAGAGTATTTAAAATGTCTTAACACATGTCTGAGGGATGTTTAAGATCCCACTCAAAAATGTGTTTCTCTGTGTCTTTGTTTTCATCTCCTGAAAGTGACGTTTCTCTGAGCTCATCGAAATCAAATTTTTTAAAGGGGCGGGGCCTATGAGCACAATATGTGACATCACAACTACTGTCCAGCCAATCCTGTTTCACCATCTGACTCCCACAGGTTGTGATTGTGGAAACACTGAGATTTTACAGAGGAGGAGGAGACATGTGGTGTCCAGCAGTTGGGTAAATATATCCGCATATTTACGGAATCTGGAACGTTTAATGAGGAGTGGGTGACAGTTTTAACGATTTTATCAAGATAATTGAACGTTTGTTGTGGCAAAACAATACCAGACACGCATTATTAACAAGTGGGAGTATTTTTACATACAAGTTAAAAGATGCCCAGAAGTTGATTTTTACTTATTTGGTCATAAAACGAATGGAGAATGTGAAATAATAAATAAACAAGTTTTATCCATAAAGCTTCATGTAACCAAGGCTACAGTTAAAATGACTGAAAACATCATTTCAACGTCTCTATAACATCTTATATGTTTTTTAATACTAATAATGTTAATAATATAAATACTACATTAATAGTATTGTAGTATCTTATGGTTTTGGCTTTCAGACACTTTATACACCACTTCTTTATGTTTTTAATACTAATAATGTTTATTATATAGCACTTTTTATAGTGTATAGTTTTTTTTCAAGAAAACACCTATAATAATAAAACATTAAAAGCATCTAGGTGGGTGTCAGATAAATCTAGTTAAATAAAAAAGTGCAATTTTTCATGTTAAGTATCTCAAAATGACTCTAATGTACAGTAAGTGTATGAATAGTACAATAATAGTATTTTATACTTTTGGCACCACTGATTTTAAGTGTATCATATGTTTTAATACTAATAATGTTTTTTATAGCACTTATTATGGTGTATATCTCAAGTAATATTAAGTGTATGAATACTACAATGAAAGTATTGTAGTATTTTCTACTTTTCTCTACTTTTTATACCATATTAAATGGTGTTAATGGTGAAATATTTCCATATAAATGCTTATACTTGTGTCCTGTAGGTTTGTGCTATGGTAACAACCATGTAGAGATTTTTAAATATGATGCACTCTGCAGCACCACCATCAATCCATAAAGGAAGAAATCTCTTCGCGGCATCGAGTGCGAGGTCGATGAACGGATCCCGAGAACGCCGCAAACACCGAGGGAGGAAAAGAACCGTCTTTTGCACCAGAGCTCCTGAAGAGCAGCGCTGGCGTCTGAACACAAATGGGACCTTTGACCCCGCGGAGGCCGCGTCAGAACGTGTCGCTCCAGCATCAACGGCAGCTGCCTTCAATCCTGTCAGGAGCTCGTATAGAATGTGAGAGAGTGACTGATGTCACATTCTACAGCTGCTCTCTGACTGGATTATTGGTTTACTCAGGGAAACATTCAAAACACATGTCTGATTAGCCAAAAGCAATATTTGATAATCTTTTTTTTTTAACTCTACATTTCTGAATGTATAATGTTTTTATTTTAAACCTATAACCGTTTCATTTTTGACTCAAGAAACATTGAACATTGAACGCCATCGCCATCTAGTGGCCAGTAGGATGCACTACATTAAATTAAAGGGGGTCAGATGGAAAACAGAAGGATGTGATGGTATTTGGAGCAGCAACGCTGACGTAATGTTTGTCAAACTATGTGGACTTTTACCATGTGCACGATGCTGGTAATCCACACAAACTGGATTATGAGTCTATTATGTTGAACATTGCCAAAGAAAATGTGATGTAATCCTAAAAACGTGGTACCAGGTATGGTGGTAACTCTCTTAATTAAAAATTTAAAAAAAACACATGCTATTAACTTGTTTTATATTCTAGGTGGATTCAATATTTAAGATTTATCATTATCTAATTAAATAAAAAAGTGCAATCTTTCCTTCAGAGAAAAAAAAAACTCAAGTATCTCAAAATTACTCTAATGTACAGTAAGTGTATGAAAAGTACAATAATAGTATTGTAGTATTTTATACTTTTGGCTTTTAGGCACTTTATACACCACTGATTTTAAATGTATCATATGTTTTTTATCATATAATTAAAAATAAAAAAACACCTGCTACCAACTTGTTTTATATTCTAGGTGGATTCAATATTTAAGATTTATCATGATTTTTCAGCATTTGGTGTAAAAAAAAAAAAAAAAACACAAAATCATGATTTTTTTTGGACATAACCTTTGACCTCCATCCTCAGAAAGTCTCAAAGAACAGTGAGGATTTAACTTTGTAATTGCAAAAACACCCACATCAGAATACAGTATACAAGCTGTAAATGATGGAACTAATGCTGTTTATACAACAATTAAACCAACGTTTAACAACTGCAGTTTAAGATATTTTTTTGTAAATGTGGATCAGCCACAAATAATGTTTGTCCATTTGTTCATCTGTATAATTTGGTTTTACAGAAATCATGATTTTATGTGATTTTGCAACCAAAAAAAAAAAAAAGATAATTTTCAAATATTTAATCCACCTAGAATAAAAAATTAATTCATATCACGTGTTTGGCAAGATGAGAAAGTCTGAAACTTTTTAAAATATAGTTTTAAGAAGCATTTATCAGGTCTCTCAAAACATACATTTTTTGTTCATGTTGGTTTCTTGTCATTTAAATGCACTTTTGTATTAATTTATGTGTATAACTAATTGTATGATAAATTTTATATATTTAATACACTTACAATATAAAACTAGTAGATTTTATTTTTTAAAAAAACCTTTTAAAGAGAGTTAAACTATCTGGTACCAAGTTTTTAGGGTTAAACTGTGTAAAGGTCTTTATTTAGACGACGTGTATAGCTCCTTCACTTTTAGTCTATTGTTCTGTCTTTATTTATCTGTTGTCTTGTTAGGTGGTAAAATACCAAAAATTGTCATGTGGTGTAATCCTAAAAACTTGGTACCAGATATTTTAACCCCTCCTAAGAAGGTTTAAAGACATGATATCAACTAGCTTTATATTCTAGGTGGAGATATATATATATATATATATATATAAAGGTTTAAAAAATAAAAAAAAACATGCTATCAACTAGATTTATACTGTAAGTGTATTAATAATATATAGATATATATATAAAATTTATCATTTTATATCAAATTGCATATATATCCACCTAGAATATAAAGCGGTTGATAGCATGTTGTTATATATAAACATTTTCTGTCCCAAAAAAAAACAAAAAAAAGGTTCAAATGAACTTTTAAATGACAAGGAACCAACATGAACACAAACATGTACATTTGAGACCTGATGAATTCTTCTTGTATTTTATAAAGTCTTTGACTCAATCTGCATACAGACAACAACGCGTTCATCACTTTACAAACTTTTAATGTAAAAGACAGAAAAAAAAAAACAGAATTTGGTGACACGAGGAGGAAAAAGAGGCGTCTTTGCTCATTTGTCCTTCTCTTTCTGCTCCTTCTCCTTCTTGTCTTTCTCGGCCTTCGCCTCCTCAGCCTCGTGCCTCTTGATGAGTAACTCCACTTCGTTCTGCTTCAGCACCTTGATGACGGTTTTCCCGTTTTCCCGAGTCAGCGTGGCGATCTCCACTGAAACAGCCAACGTCCTTATTGTCATTATTTCACATACTGGGTTACAAGTTAAAATTACTTTTAAGGACGTTTCCCTTAGATGGTGTTAGTATCAAACTCAAGTTTCCTGCATATCAGTAAAAGTAGCAGCAGATGAAACTTGCACAGTATTTCTATATGGCAGCAATTAATTTATCTTAAATATTTTAAAAGCTGTGATATAAAAAGTTTTTACAGTTAGGTGTGTAAAGGGGGCTTTTATTTTGAAGGACATACAATTTATGAGGTCACATGACCAGTCCCTTTTTGCTCATCATCATTGTCTCACAACCAAATGTTGACTTTTATTCAGAATTCTAAAAAATATTCACCAAATAAAAATTGAACTCACTACCTAGGACCAATTATTTATTTTTCTTTTTACATTTAATTACATTTTTATATTATACTTTCCCCCCCCCAATACATGACAATGCCAAAACTCATTTGGTGTAACCTTAAAAACTTGGTACAGACAATAAAATGCAAAGAGTGAGACATTATTCATTCATTTTACCACTATATAAAATGGATTAGTAATAAAAGAATGCAAAAATAAAGGAAAAAAATGGTATAATTCAGAGGAAGGAGTAAGATAATTGAGCTTTTAATGATTACAATATAGGTTCAGGTGAAGGAAATATATGTTTAAATCTCTGAGGAGGATGAATTTAATTTATTTTGCCGCAGATTTTGGTTTATGAGACAATGATAAATCTGTTGTGTGGCAACGCTAAAAATTGGGGTTTCAGACAATTAAAAGTACATGCTATAATCTAATTTTATCTTCAAGGTGAATTAAATATTTAAATCTAAGCATCCATCCATCCATCCATTTTCTATCCCGCTTATTCCTTTTCAGGGTCGCAGGGGTCTGCTGGAGCCTATCCCAGCGCATTTATGGCGAGAGGCAGGGGGATACACCCCAGATGGTCGCCAGCCAATCGTGGGGCACACACACCATTCACACACCATTCACTCTCACACTCACACCTATGGGCAATTTAGATTTGCCAATTAACCTGAGCATGTTTTTTGTATTGTGGGAGGAAGCCGGAGTACCCGGTGAAAACCCACGCAGACACGGGGAGAACATGCAAACTCCACACAGAAAGGTCCCAGACCCAGGCCCCAAGGCGGTCTTGAACCTGCGACCTTCTTGCTGTGAGGCAACAGTGCTACCCACTGCTCCACCGTGTCGCCCTAAATCTAAGCATTTTTTCTTTTATACCATTTGGCATTTTATATCAGAAAATTTCTATTTTTGTAAAAAAATAAAAGGTAGAAATGGATTTTTAGATGACAAGAAACCAACATGAACGCAAAATGTAGATATAGAAAGACCCGATGAATGATTCTTAAAATTGTATTTTAAAAAAAGGTCCTTTATTATCCTTCTAAATTTATAGTGCAACAACCTAATGGACTTCCATTGACTTAAACCTTTTCTTAGTTTTATCACATATATAGAATCTTCAGTCAATTTTAAACAGTCAAGACATTTTCTGCCATGTCTCAGTGATATTTTTATTTAACATCTGGACTCACCTTTCTCTGCAGACAGCTTGCTGACGTCCATGGTTTTATTGAGAACTTTGACGGCCAGAGCGAGAGCCGAGGACAGAGCCATTTCTCCCTCCTTGTAGTCCTGCTTCAACATGGAAACTGCAGCCTGGGGCCGACAAGTCAAACACCACACCGACTCAACACGACGTAGAAATACACCTACACCATGTTATCTGTTTTAATTATATAGAGACTGAAGAAGACTACTTTAAACCTCTTTACGGTTGTTACCTGTTGTGCTGCTGTTACTACCTGTTCTTTCACTACTGAGTTTTTTTAATAATCACAAAGCAACACAAAACCAGTTGCTATGAACAATCTTCACGTTCCCTATAATAACTCCATATTCTCGTAGGTTTCCGTTGCACTCACCGCGCTGTTGTTGCCGATGCAGGTCGCCTTCCAGCCTCCGTAGTTGCCGCTGGGGTCGCTCTGGTACAGCTGGAAGCCGTAGTGTTTGTCCCAGCCCATGTAGAGCAGGGAGACGCCAAACGGCCTCTTACCTGTAAGGATAAAAGATAAAAACTGATCACTTCCACAAACACACATCAGTGGTGTTGACTGGTGTCAAACTCAAATCCTCATTTCCCTCCAGAGTTTGCACAGACACACAATTTATAAAGAGATGGAAACGCAAATAAATGTTTTAACGTAATGAAGAGAAGCTCGTCAAGGTGCATTCAGGGACACCTCGTTAACTCTCCACTGAGGTTGTTTAAAACAGCGATTTTTTTTGTTTTTCCCTTATTTTCCTTAATTGAAATTCACATATAATTACTTTATTGTTCTTTCACTGCATAATAATCACATAGTAACACAATAATTACAATAAACATAATTTCTGCAGTGGCATTTTTATTAAATTATATTTTTCAAAAGTAATGAATTATTCCTTATAATTATTCAGAGACTATTATTGTATGGAGAGGTGGTCATATAATATGATAACTATATACTTTTATAGGATTTTTTGACACTCCCCTGAAATAGTTTGGTTTCCATCAAACATTTGATCAACAGTAATGAAATTTGTATTAAATTAAAAAAAAACATAATTCCGTTCACACATTGCAAACATCATTTTCTGCTTTATAGGTGAAGACACAGGTTGAAGCTTTGTGGTAATTGTATGATCGCAATGTCGGAACATCACAAGCTCTGATACTTTGGTACAAAATTGATTCCAAAATTCTGAAAACACAACAGAACTTTTTTTCTTTTTTCTACACTAGCAAAAGAACCATAGGTACCAGGGAAGTAATTCTTCCAGATCTGATGGCAACAGCAGCACATGTTACTAGTAATACTAGTGGTCAAGTCTGCCTTTAAAAGCAGAAAAGCCAGAAGCATGCAGGGATCTGAGCGATAAACTATCAGACACATCTACTCTACTGCTGTGCTACTTACCTCCAAACTGTGTGTAGGCTTGCTTGATGTCACAGAGGGCCGTCACCAGCTGTTCACAGGGGATCGGCTCCTGGTACTGCAACAAATATCTGAGGGGGAATAAATTCAACTGGTGAACATTTGGTGGCGTCGTCACTGATTCACTTAAACCTGAATTAGAATTACAGTTTTTTCACGACTATAAGGCGCACTTAAAAGTCTTATATTTTCTTCAAAATGTGCAGTGCGCCCTTATATATGTATGTATGTATGTAGGGGAAGTGTGGGCATGGATTGTAGATAAAATAACGGGGATGTGCGTTATGCAGAACATCGTTGTTTTAACAACCTGAAAATGGTAAAGAGACACGCTGATAAAGCACAGTTTAAACTGAAGGAAATCAGCTACACAGCTGAGTTTAAGACATAAGACAGGTGGTACGAGTTGGAGGAAAGACTGGATCAGTGGATCACAGAGCAGAGACTGGACCAGTGGATCACAGAGCAGAGACTGGATCAGTGGATCACAGAGCAGAGACTGGATCAGTGGATCACAGAGCAAAGACTGGATCAGTGGATCACAGAGCAAAGACTGGATCAGTGGATCACAGAGCAGAGACTGGATCAGTGGATCACAGAGCAAAGACTGGATCAGTGGATCACAGAGCAAAGAACGAGTGGGAGAAGCATTCCTATGGTCACCATTCGACTAAAAGCAGTAAAGCAGCAGAAGAAATGAAAATATAACATTTTCGTCTTGGTGCTTTCGTTTCGGTGCCATTTCTCCATCCAGACCAGGACTACGGTAGCACAGCAACTTCCAGCGAATTATAATGCATCATTTGGAGGAAAGTGACTCTGATGGTGAAGAAAGTGAAGCTGGCATGTTTGATGGAGATTTAGCTGCTGTTGGAATCAGAAACAGAGGATGAGGACTTTGATGGTTTGATTGATGACATTACCCCGCTCTATTTTTAAATACACACACTTGTGTGCTTGTTTTATCTGTGTGTTTTACCATGATGATTAAAAAATGTTAGTACTTTGCAATCAATACTTAAATAAAGCACAACCAAACTCAGTTTAGCTCCCGCTCTATTTGTGTATATATCTATTTCTGTATTTTAACCCTCCCCTATAGTTAGGTTCCTTATGTGTGTTAAATACAGTAATGACACACAGAACTGAGACTGAGCCTTTTAGTACGGTGCCTTATGGTCGTGAAAATACGGTAGCATCCCAGAATTCCTCCCGAATCCTTGTAAACTCACCTCTGTGCGATTAGCCGCAGCTCATTCGTCAGCACGTTGGCGTCTGACGTGATGCCAGCGACGCTGCAGGCCATGTCCCTGCAAGACAACCGCAGCCAGTGTCAGGATGTGCGAGGTTTACCTTTAAATCTCTCTCTCTCTCTCTCTCTCCCCCTTAAAGGTCACTTCACTCACTCATTGAGCTTGTAGATCTTCTCAGAGAAGAAAACTTCGTCCAGCAGCTTGTGGATGTTGCGTCTCTCTGCCGCCAAAAGCACGCCGTCTTTCGCCAGAATGCCGAGGCACGTCCCGGCGTGGCCGATGGCCTCCATGGCGTACTCCACCTGATACAGACGCCCTGCAAAGTAAAAAATAAAAGTTATGCGCATGCAGAGTGAAAGTTTGTGTCGTGCAGAAATGTGTTGTGGCTGATATTTATTACAGTCAAAGTAAAAGCAGCATTAAGTAGAAAAAGAGAGAGTAGAAAGTACAATATTTTCCTCTGAAATGTCGTGACTTCTAAATAGAAAGCAGCATTAGAATTAAAATACACAAATGCATTCAAAAAAGTAAATCTGCTTTAACTTGATATAACAAATAAATCCAAGAAATAACACTCACCTTCAGGAGAAAATATGGTTGTTCTGGAATCATACCGGCGAGACTAAACCAAAAAGAAACAACAGGTATTATTAGAAGTATAATAACAAGGTGGTTGATGGATGTGGTACTCCATATATATATACACATATATATATATATATATATATACACATACATATATATACATATATATATATATATTATAATAATATTTAAATTGTCAATATTGATAATAATAAGTGAAGCTGTCAGGTATATGTAGTGAAGTATAAAGTACATTATGTCCCTCTGAAATCTAGTAGAATGATAAATAATGATGAATTAGCATCAGAAAGAAAGAATAGTAAGAACTGCAAAACTGTGCTTAAGTTTTTAAAGTTATTTTCCACCCCTGATTATTACAATACAGCCATTAATTACAGTGATGAACAGTTTAACATCCACCTACCATTGTTTCTGTTCACTGGAATAATCTGCAAAAAACACAAAAGTTGAATCAGAAAATAAACAGTGAAACAAGCGTCTCGTTTCGTTTTAACTTATACTGAAATAACTTCTGATTCCACGGATTATTTTAAGGGAAAAACAAGCAGCTGCTTCCCTAAATATAAACAACTATATACTGTAACCAGGTGTATAATAATGTATTTATACTGCGACTTAGCTAAGCTAAGCTAACTGCTGCTGTACAGAATGAATCTGCAATATCTCAGCTAGCCTAGTATGAAATTCTCCAGCCTGATATGAGATAAAGGTTACTTCATTTCGCCCCTTTTGTCCCTTCATGTGCCAATCATGAACAAAACTGTGCTTATCTTAAAGTAACATTTGTTTTACATCACGACGGATTGTTTGTTTTCTTTAATATACTATTATTAAATAAAAAAATCGCAAAGTTTCTTTAAAAACCGCGTTTCGGGTGTGTAATTCCGGCTGTCACCTGCTCACCAGTGAACCATAAACGGGGGGGCGCTGTAGAGCATAACTTGCACATCCGAAGCAGGTTTTTGAGGGAAATTAAAAAATAAAACACACGTTTTATTAAAAAATACCCAGTATTGATAAAAACAAACACCCCGTAGTGGCGGATAACAACCGTAGCCTTAATATAGGCACCGTTTTTGTATGGTTGGTACATGTAGGACAAAGTAGGGGCAAAATTTGCGGAGCAGCTTTGACAGTCTCTGGTGTGCAGAGCTGGGAGAGTCTCTGATGCTATACCTGAGCATGCTAGCGCGCTAGCACGTTTCTACATATTAAAGAACTTATACAGACTTTACAGAGTCAAACTACACTTAAACACCTACATTGCGCTGCAATAAAAAACAACACTGAGGCACGTGGTGAAATATTTACAGAGATAAACATTACCGTGGCTGAAAAGGACCACACAGAGTTTTCTCCGGAGCTGAGCTCTTCTCTACTTTCAGTTTGACGATTACTCACAAACTCACAGCGCCGCCTGGTGGTGGAGCAGCGGTACTGCAGCTTTATGTTCTCAGTCCAAACCAAAGTAAAGTACCTCATTAGGTTACTCTGTTAATATACTTCAGTACAATTATATGGTACTCAACTCTACACACTTTCTACTACACATGTTATGGGACAATTGCAAAATTGCCATTTTGCGTAATCCTAAAAACTTGGTACTAAATAGATTAACTCTCCTAAAAAAGGTTTTAAGAAGGCTATCAACTAGTTTTATTTTCTAGATGGATTAAATATTTAAAGTTTATCATTTTTTGGTTACACCTTTTGACATTTGGTGTCAAACCCCCCGCAAAATCTGGAATTTGGCAAAAATGGACTTTTAAATGACAAAATGTACATTTTGAGAAACCTGATTAATCCTTAAAACTGTAAAGTCTTTGATTCTTGCCAAACCTGATTTGTTACTGACCCATAGAGTTTAGTTTAACAATGGAATAAATAACATGAATAATATTTTATTTGTGATTGTTGATTCTTCAATGTAATTTATTATAACATTTATCATTCTTTTTCAGTTACACCATTTTAAGTGTCAAATGAAATCACACAATCTTGATTTTTGTAAAAAAAAAAAAAAAAAAAAAAAAAAAAGATATAAATGGGCTTTCAAATGACAAAAAAACAACATGAGCACAAAATGTACATTTTGAGAGCCCTGATGAATGCTTCTCAAATCTGTATTTTGAAGAGTTTTTTTAATTTCTCTTCTTGCACACACTGTGTCACTGACTCATAGATTTTAGAATATTGATACAATAAACATTATGAATTATATTTTAGCCTATTTAGTTTGTTGTGATTTTTTAATATATTTTAATGTAATTATTTGGTATACCATGTTTGTCTATAAGACTCCAGCCCATCATAAAGAAACACCTGAATCATCATGAAGCTCCACACAAAGCGGAAGAAGCAAATCGGCGGCCTCTCATTGGTTGTTTCAGCAGCGTGGTTTTGAATGGAGATGGGAAGTTAGATACGCTGCAGAGAATCAGATTTTTGAGTCTCAAATCATTCGTACCACCCAGCGGTGAACAAGTCCTTGTTTAAACATGTGCGTTTATCAAGGCAGTATTTTTGCAAAAGTTTGTGTGAAATAAGTTTATAATTGAAATTAAATGTGCCTCTAATAAAAGTTCTGTTCCATTCGGTTGTGCTGCTTTTTTGCATGTCTACTCAATAGAAAGACTCTACTGCTACACTGTTGGAAATATCGGTAACTCTTATATTTACCTACTAATTCATGTCAATATGGTTGCCGTTAGAAAAAAAAAAACTTACTTGTAATGGAAATACCTCGGTTTGGGAGGGTGGGATTCGGCTCAGTTAGAGATCGGTTCCGTTCGATCGGTTCGTTCGCCACCGCCCCTCGCTGGAAGCAGGGAAGCCTCGGTTAGCCGACGGCTCGCTAACTCCCGGCTGCGCCGCCGGAACGCCGTTCAACCGCTTTATGACGTCACAAAGAAGAGCGTTTTCCTCTCCCCGTGTCGTTGACATGATCCCGAGTTCCTGACTCTTGAAACACACATCTGTCCGAAGAGGTGAGTCGTCCTTAACTAAACGCTATGCGGCTAACTAGCTCGTCGTTAGCCTCCCGCGGGCTAAGCTAAAGTAACGGGGCTAAATGTTCAGGTAAACGCACAGGTGTGTTGTCAGCGTGCGTGATGACTTCAGGTTTTTTTATTCGCTGCCAACAGCTGGAAAACAGCTGTATCCTGTCGCTGTGATCAGGCTGCAGGTACACGGTGTCCTCTGTTTCAGTGGAGGGTCAAACACAAACATCTCCACATTTCCTGTATTCATATGCTGAAAAGATCTAAATAAAACCCCAGAAACTGGATTTACAGCTTTTATTAAAGCATTTTTCTGGCTTTACTGCAGCTTAGTGAATCGCCTCTTGCAGCTTGACCTTTGAAACCTCTCACACAGGTGATAGGACAGATGTTGCACAAGCAGAAGAGATTATATCAAAAATACTGTCAAATATTTAACCAACAATCAATTAACTAGTGGTGGATGAAGTCCTCAGACCCTTAAAGTTAAAGTAGATATACTGACTGATAGAAAATACTCAATTACAAGGTAATGTCCTGCATTTAAAAGGTTAGTATAGAAGTATTATCAGCAGGATGTACTCAAAGTGAAAATGAAAATAATCAATATACAGACTGTATTATAATATTTGTTTTTTGTATTTAATTTGGATATATTCATGGTAGAATAATAGTAAAATTACTGTATCATATTAGACTATATATAAGTGATTTATATGTTTATTACACTTTATATAACACCTACACAAAATGTCACCTCTTGTCTAAATCCTTGTATAAAAAAGGTAAAAGTTAGGATGAGTAAAGCTGCAAGACAGGAGGTAAGAATTAATGTTAAAAAAAAACAAAAACTTTACACAATCTTTCTGCGAGTTTCTCTGTTCCTAAATCACCCGGATATTTTTTCTCTCAGCAGTTTTGCGGAGTAGGGCTCAAAGTATTTTGATTTCTTGTTTTCCACATACACTTTTTCCCAGTGTAAATAAAATAGAATGAAAATAAACCTGTATAAAACAAAACACACACATATCTATCCATCTATCTATCTACATATCTATATATATAGTTATAACTATAGTTTTATTATTATTCATGTTTAATGTATATTTTATCTATCTATAAAGCAAGGAGTGTCGTAACCTTCATTAATGATCAAATGTATAATTTAACTATCAAATCAAGCAAAGTGTTTCTACTTTGAGATTTTGTCTACACACGTGTCTATTCTGATTCTTTTTCTCATACACAGAAAAATATGTCCTAATAGAATTTAGACCAATTGTATAATGTTTTTAATGGAATTGAGTATAAATAGTGCATACCACATTCAAATAGGATTTTTTTTTACCTGATGTGGGAAAATATAATTTTCTATATGTTAAATGATATGTTCTTAAAGTGGTGAAGTATTCAGACAATAAATACGGTTTGGTAAAAATAAATAATTCAATGTCAAAATCCAAATTGCAAAGTTGTTGTGAATATTAAAATAATTAGATTAGATTAGATTAGATAGCTTTTATGTGAAAACCATAAAAGATTTATGATCATTTCACCATTTACAGGGTTCCCACTGGTGCTTGAATTCCTTGAAAATGCTTGAATTTCAATTCAATGTTTTCAAGGTTGTGAAAATGCTTGGATTTTTTGTGAAGTGCTTGAAAATGCTTGGATTTTTTGTGAAGTGCTTGAAAATGCTTGAATTTTTCGTGATGTCTATCTCAATAAACCAAGAGAAAACAAAAATGTTTCCTAAGCGGCTACGCGCTTGATCCGATACCTTTACATGCAGTGAAAATAAATAACTCGTCTGCTGATACATACAATACTTTAGCTCCCTTCAGGCATTCGTCACTGTTATTGCGCTATGGTGGTGACACAATGCACTGTTCACAAGCTGAGAATACAAGCCAATTCACAATTAGTTAAAAATCCAAACATTCAATCTACCACCATATGAATAATGCTAATTAGACCCATACTATCATGCCATACATTCTCATGACCATCATGGCAAACACAAGGAGTAGGCTACCTATTTGAAGGTGCTTGAAAAGTGAAAAACTGGTGCTTGAAGGTGCTTGAATTTGTTCATGAAAAAGGTGTGGGAACCCTGCATTTACGACACATACTGTGGTTATCAGAGCAGTCCATCTAGCTACTTTTCTATAGGAGTGCACACTTTCTACAGGCACTAGTGTCTGTTAAAGCACTTTGAGTTACATCCCTGTATTATAGACGTTCCATAAATGAATATTTTCGCGAGTTGCTTCGAGTGTTTTGTTTCTCACGCTGTCAGGCAGGACCAGTCTGATGAGGGGCCTCCCACAGCCGGCAGGATGCAGCAGAAGAGGAACATCCAGATCATCGAGTGGGAGGACCTGGACAAGAGGAAGTTCTACTCCTTCGGCGTGTTCATGACCATGACCATCCGGGCCACCGTCTACCCGGCCACGCTCATCCGGACCCGGCTGCAGGTGCAGCGGGGCAAGTCGCTGTACGGCGGCACCTTCGACGCCTTCTTCAAGATCCTGCGGGCGGAGGGCGTGCGGGGCCTGTACCGCGGCTTCCTGATCAACACGCTCACCCTGTTCTCGGGCCAGGCCTACATCACCACCTACGAGCTGGTGAGGAAGTACGTGTCCCGGTACTCGGACGACAACACGGTGAAGTCGCTGGTGGCGGGCGGCTCGGCCTCGCTGGTGGCCCAGAGCATCACCGTGCCCATAGACATCGTCTCGCAGCAGCTGATGATGCAGGGCCAGGGGCAGCACCTGACCCGCTTCCGGCTCAGCGCCGGCCCGGAGACGGGGAAGAAGATGTTCGGCCAAACCAGGAACATTATGTCTCAGATATTCGCCGTGGACGGCGTGCGGGGCTTCTACAGGGGATACGTGGCGTCCCTGCTCACCTACATCCCCAACAGCGCCGTCTGGTGGCCTTTCTACCATTTTTACGCTGGTAGGCTGAAAATATCTATCTATGATATATTTAATTAACTACTGGTCATTTGGTTCCCCCAGACTCTTCATTATGAGGTTTTGTGTCTGAACTTAGCTCATTAAGTCCCAAAGTGACATTTACTAATCATCCTAATATGGAATATGTTTACCACTAATGCCCAATTTTACATATATGTAAAAATACAGATCTTTGGGAATAAAAATATTAGTTTTTGGCCCACTTGGTCTGTGGTATAACCCACATTATTTTCCTTTAGGGATGAATGAGTCTGTGTTATTACAGGTTAAGATTTTAGAATATTCTCCAAATATGTTTTTTTTTTTAATCAATTGAAAATTTGAGCATCCATCACCACATTTGGTACAAAACATCTCAAGACCAAACTAGAAAAAAGTTAATATTCTGGATTTTTGACCTTAAATACAAAGTTTTGTGTCTTATCTCCTGAATACTATCACCATATATCATAGAACAGGGGTCACCAACCCTGGTCCTGGAGAACTACTGTGGGTCCAGGTTTTTGTTAAAACCAGGCAGTTACACACCTGATTCTAGTAATTTAACCACTACAGTCCTTGCTAAGGACCTTTATTAGTAGAATCAGGTGTTACTGATAATACTTATCTAATCTGTATTCTAACATATATGTAACATTAGTGGTAAACATATTCCATATCAGGATGATTAGTAAATGTCACTTTGGGACTTAATGAGTTAAGTTCAGACATTAAACCTCATAATGAAGAGTCTGGGGGAACCAACGTTCTTGTTACACCGGTGTCACTGTGGGTCAGGGGTCACCAATACTGTGGCTGCAGGTTTTTGTTCCAACCAGGCAGTAACACCTGACTCTACTAATGAAGGTCCTTATCAAGGACTCTAGTGGTTAACATGTAGAATCAGGTGTGTAATGCTTGGTTGGAACAAAAACCTGGACCCACACCGACCCCTCCAGGACCAGGATTTTTACATCTGTACTGAGAAAACAATCTCAAAAGTTTCTAGCCGTATAGTTAATACCGTTTGTGTATCTGACGGCCAACAGAGCAGCTCTCGAATCTGGCTCCCAGCGACTGTCCTCATCTGATCCTACAAGCCATGGCTGGACCGCTGGCCGCCGCCACGGCCTCCACCGTCACCAACCCCATGGACGTGGTCAGGGCCAGAGTGCAGGTAGACGCCACTGACAGTCAGGACAGGCATCAGTCCGTCAAAGTCATGTCATACAGATTAAAGAAGCATTCATCAGGTCTCTGTACAGTATGTGTTCATGTTGGTTTATGTCATTCAAAAGTACAGAATCTCAAATGGTCTAATGATACATTTTAAAATAAATAAAAGTCGTTTAATAGAGTTAAACTATCCGGTACCAGGTTTTGTTTGGCTTACATCACATGACAGCCTAAAATATCTAAATCTAAATCTGCACATTCTCTGGTGGACGTGATGCTTTTAGCACAAGTTCTGCCTAAGAAAAGTCCAAAGGCCAAGTTTTGTTTTTCTAGAAAGAGTCCAGTCTCTTATTTTTTCCCCTTGAAACAAATGACTAACTTACTATACACAAACTCAACTTATAACATGGTCTTAGTGTCAGTGACAAATCATGTTTGGCAAGATGAGAAAGTCAGAAACTTTCTAAAATACAGTTTTAGGAAGCATTGATCAGGTCTCAGAATCCCTCAGTCATTTAAAGGTGTATTTGTAAATTGTAAATATACACAAATGTCAATGTGTGTTTTAGGTTGAAGGACGGAATTTAGTTAGAAGTCAGATAGGATTCTTGTTTCCTTAAATTCCTATACATG
>JAYKQN010000033.1:1100000-1122500 GCA_036785175.1 Eupleurogrammus muticus | reverse complement strand
GATATGTAAGAACGCTGTATGCAGTTGTAGTTTTTAGATGCTTCGTTCGACCATTATCAACAATTCATAAGAAAAACCGTGGGGCGTCCATACATCTTAACCCGAGGTGACGCTGCGACAGCAAAGGTCAGATCTCATCATGTTACCGAGGTAACGAGATGAAAGGATCCACAGAGCGGAACCCACTTAGTTTTAATCCAAGGGATTTTTTCTTTTTTCCCCGATATTAGATCTAATTTAGCTGCAAAGACCCCGCATCATAACATGTGATTCCTTTTCTCTATAGAATATATGAGTTTTTTTTGTGAATTAAACTTATAAATCTATGAATAGATTAAATGATAAATGATTATTGAAGAAGGGTTCACGATTTAAACTACTTTAATTTACTATAAAAAAAAAAACAACTTGTAGGCCATCCCTGAACATTACATCCTATTAATTTCATTTTGTATTTTTATGAATGAATGAATGAATTAGTTGCTGACAGTTTTTAAATAGTATTTTTCAAATAACTATTTAAAAATAGTTTAAAAATTATTAAAAAAAAAATAGTGAACACTATCAAAGAAGTTATTTTATTTTGTATTTTTATGAATGAATTAGTTGCTGACAGTTGGTGACAATTTGTGACCATTTAAAAAGTTTTTAAATAGTTTTTTTCAAATAACTATTTAAAAAAAAATAGTTACAAAATTATTTAAAAAAGTGTTATTTTATTTTATTTTTTTATGAATGAATTAGTTGCTGACAACTTAAATTTTATAAATATATATATATATATATATATATATATATAAATATATTATTATTTTTTTTAAATAGGCTGATGTAGAAACAATGTATTGTTATGATTTTACATTTAATTAAAAAATCCAACAGAATCTATATTTATTATATAGATCGTATATGTTATATAATATACATATATATATATATTGCATGTACATAACAAACCATAGCTATTCAAATGGCCAATTCACTTATGGTTAAATACTATCTTCATTTCTTTGCTTTGTATTTTTGATGCAATGACAATAAAGTTGAATCCAATCTTGAAAAAAAATTTAAAAAATCACAACATACTATGTGCAAAGTCGAAGTAATTTAAAATGAGCAGAGAATGTGTTTCACTATTTTTTTCAAATTATGCAAGTGAATTAAATTGATAAATCTATGAATAGATTAAATGATGAATATTTATTGAAGAAGTGTTCACTACTTGATGTTTACAATTTATTTCATTTAATATTATGTTAATTGGGAAAAAAAGTGTGTTTTAAAACATCCCTGTACGTTACATCCTCTTAAATAAAGATTTTGTATTTTTATTTATTTAGACAATTTTATTCTAATTGTTGTTGTGTGTATTATTTGCATGTACTAAATGCATTTATGTTACGAACCAATTAAAAAGAAGTAAAACAAATATGATTAATTAAATAAATAATTAAAAAAGAATAATAGATAAAGAGGATGTTAATATGAAAATCTGGGGCCCCTATTTGGATGTAATAGAGTACGGTAAGTGGGTGGCCTGTTATTTATTTATTATTAATTTATTATTATTAATTTGTTATTATTCACTTCTTTCTTCTTTTCTTCAATAATCTGACATTCAGTGATGTACAAATACATAAATAACTCTTTATATAGTGTAAAAATTTGCTAGTCAATATCTGCCTGTATTAGTCCCTGTTCACTTGTTTTAAATTTATTTTTTTATTTGTGAAAAATCAATAAAAAGTGAATTGCAAAAAAAAAAGGAAAAAAAATCACCTAGCCTCAAAGGGGGCAATAGATGGCAGCATCACATCCGACTATTTCTCAAACTTTCTTCCTGCTCCTTTCACCACTTTCTTTCCCCTGTTGGAAATAAAAAAAAAAAAAGCAAAACAGACAGAACAGACGGATGGAGCGATGAAGGGAAGCCGCTCGGAGGCCGGGAGAAGACAGCGGAAGTTTTCCTCTGAGCGGCGGCGTCCTGGAGGGATGACGGAGTGCTCCCCGCTCGCCTCCTACATTCATTATGGGGCCGTGTCTGGAAGGCACTTTGTCAAAAAGACTGATGAGGGGCCGTCACGGAGAGGAACAAATGTGACTTGGCCGGGGTTGGAGGAAAGGCCTCTCACTCTCCTGGGATGTTATGGTGGAGGATTATGCAAGTGCATGAGAGGAGGAGTTAGAAGAAGACTATTGACCACGGCTACTACATGGAGAACGTACTGAGAGACTAATGTGTGCAGCTTTAGACAAAATGACAGGTTAAAAAGCAGTGAAGCATAGAAGTAGTATTACAATATGTAGAATTACTATTAAAACTGATGCATCTTTGCTTTAAAGAACTTCAGTAACAACAGCTACAAAACCTACAAACACTTTCTTGTAAAAAGCTTTAGGAAACATGTAAAAAGGGCCTCAAAGTCCTTATAAGTCGTATCTATTTCATTGAATTCCACACAGTTGTAATGAATTCCATTCACATGATATATCCTTGATTTAGGTTATATTAGACTCATTCATTTTTATGTTTCGCAGATGATACCTGATTGTATTATATTAGATATTTACCTCTCCATTCGTAATAATTGTAACTAATAATGAATTAGTTGCTGACAGTAAGTGACAATTTGCTAAGTTTTTTAATAGATTTTTTAAAAATATTCTGATGTAGAAGTAATGTATTGTTATTACGATTTTAGCATTTTTTTATTATCATATTATTATTATTATTATTATTTTAATTATAAAAATTCAGCAGGATACAGGATACACACACACACACACACACACACACACACACACACATATATATATATATATATATATATATATATATATATATACATATATACACACATATATATATACATATATACACACATATATATATATACACATATATATATACACACATATATACATATATATATATACATATACACATGTACACAAATACACATATATACACAAACACACACACACACATATATACACAAACACATATATACACACATACATGCATACATACATGTATCACCTGTACATAATGTACCATAGCTATTCAAATTACTGATGCACTAATGGTTAGATTCTATGCTTTGTATTTGTGGCACATGCAATGACAATAAAATGAATCTAATCTAATAAAAAAAAATATCAAAATAGGCTACGTTTACCATTATTGACAATTTTATGTATTTATTACTTGGTTTTTAAATAGACTGTAATCTATGATTTTTTTTATTGCTATGTGATTTTTCTTAATGACAGATGTATTTCAACCAAAGAGGAAGAGTAAATCATGGAAACTTTCCTCCTAATCAAGAACAGATTCAGAGTTACTGAGGTGTGTTTGAACGCACCTCAAAGCCGTAGCTTGTCTCCATTAAGTTTAAACATTAATTCGCTTTCCCATCATTTCTAGTCTGTTTAGTCTCGAGGGGCCAGAACCGGGCCCGCGGGCCACGGCTTTGACACGTGTGCGTTAAGCAAAACTACAAAAAGGAGTTTATAAGAGGGATTTGTTAGAAGACACAGCTGCAAAAAAAACCAAAGAAGGGAAGATAAACTGACTGATATTACAGATGAGACATTAAAAGAATTCTCTAATAATAATAAAAAACCATTAAGAGAGAGAGAGACTATTAGTGTGTGTGTGTGTGTGTGTGTGTGTGTGTGTGTGTGTGTGTGTGTGTCAGTCCTGTGTGTGGGATCATTACAGGGAGGAGAGAGGAGGAGGAGGGAGCACAGGGAAGGACGGAGGGAGAGAAAGAGGTTGATAAAGGGAGAGGACAAGAGAACATAAGACTCCGGCTGAGGCGCCACCAACGCTCCAGTAAAAAAGGACAAAATGCCCAATTTCGCCGGCACCTGGAAAATGAAAAGCAGCGAACATTTCGACGAGTTGCTCAAAGCTCTGGGTGAGATTATACATTTATTTTCTCCTCTTGAAAGGTCTGAATGTGTCTGAGTGAGGAAATTAATTCTGAGGATGAAGATGACGCCTGCTGTTACATTAGAATAAAATCACATGCTGTCCACCGGTGGCAAGTTGAGCAGTTTTTCCAAATATAATCAATTACACTTAAGGTGGAAACTGGAGATTAGTATACCGATTTTGGAGCAGTTTAGTCAGTGGGTGACAAATTTGTTGTTTAGTTACTGGAGGAAAATTATTAAAAAAAAAACTGAAGTAAAGTAAATCTAGGTTCAATTCGCAGGTTTTCGAGAAGACAAATTAGTCTTGTTGTAAATGTTCTACAACATCGATGCTGCGTCTCAGTGATGGATTTAAGGTGGTTGGGGAGGGGGGGGGGGGCCTTTCATTGTTTGAGGGTTGAGGGATTTTCCATCATTTCACACAGGACAGAATTCATCCTGACCTCCTAAACAAAGCGAAGCCGCCAGCAGCATTCCTGCCGCTCTCTCATCACCTCGTTTCTCCCCCGAGTTTCATCCGCCGATAACAATCTGTGCTGCAGCTGCCCGAGGATTCACGTTCTTAATTTGAAAAATACAGAGGTTCAAGGCGGCATTTAGACGTCACATAGCAATCAAAAGGGTTGTGATGTCATGAGATTCAGCTCCAGAGCCTGGCATGAAAAAAATCGCAAAGTAGTCGCGTAAATGAACGGCCATGACACCTGAATTCTCATCTCAGGCCAGTTGGGTCACTGCATGGTAAAACGCGGTTCCGCCCGTTCGTCCCCAGGTGTGAACGCCATGCTGAGGAAGGTGGCGGGGGCGGCGGCCGCCAAGCCCCACGTGGAGATCAGGCAGAACGGCGAGCACTTCTACATCAAGACGTCCACCACGGTCCGAACCACCGAGGTCAACTTCCTCATCGGCGAGGAGTTCAACGAGGAGACGGTGGACGGCAGGAAGTGTAAGGTAACGACAGGAAGTTCTGGTCCGGGTTGGCGTTTGGTGGGGGACGATCCGAGAAAGATTAGTGTGGAATTTGGTGGAATTTGACCAGATGGTGGCACGACGACAAAAGACTTTACAGGATGGACGATGGGTTTTTTAACCCGTAAGAACCCACAGTGTTGTTACACCGGTGTAACAAGAACGTTGGTTCCTCCAGACTTTTTATGTCTGAACTTAACTCATTAAGTCCCAAAGTTACATTTACTAATCATCCTGATATGGAATATGTTTACCACTAATGCCCAATGTTACATATATGTAAAAATACAGATGTTTGGGAATAAAGAGTATTAGTTTTTGGCCCACTTGGTCTGTGGTATAACCCACATTATTTTCCTTTAAGGATGAATGGGTTTGTGTTATTACAGGTTAAGATTCTAGAATTTTGTCCAAATATTAATCAAATTTTGAGCATTCATCAATACATTTGGTACAAAATACCTCGAGACCAAACTGGAAAAAAGTTATTACTTTGGATTTTTGACCTTAAATACAAAGTTTGTGTCTTATCTCCTGAACACTATCACCATATATCATAGACCAGGGGTCACCAAACCTGTCCTGGAGAACTACTGTAGGTCCAGGTTTTTGTTCCAACCAGGCAGTTACACACCTGATTCTACTAATTTAACCACTAGGACCTTCATTAGTAGAGTCAGGTGTTACTGCCTGGTTGGAACAAAAACCTGCAGCCACAGTATTGGTGACCCCTGACCCACAGTGACACCAGTGTAACAAGAACTCTGGTTCCCCCAGACTCCTCATTATGAGGTTTTATGTCTGAACTTAACTCATTAAGTCCCAAAGTGACATTTACTAATCATCCTGATATGGAATATGTTCACCACTAATGCCATATATGTCAAAATAGAGATCTTTGGGAATAAAAAGTATTCTGAAAAAAAAAATCTTTAGAAATGTGTTCGATGTGGCCCACTTGGTCTACGGCAGGGGTACGAATAAAGGTCCTTAGCAAGGACTGCAGTGGTTAAATTAGTAGAATCAGGTGTGTTACTGCCTGGTTGGAACAAAAACCTGGACCCACAGTAGTTCTCCAGGACCAGGGTTAGAGACCCCTGGTCTATGATATATGGTGATAGTATCTGTTCAGGAGATAAGACACAACATTTGTATTTAAGGTCAAAAATCCAAAATATTAACTTTATTGCAGTTTCCACTTGAGATGTTTTGTACCAAATGTGGTGATGAATGCTCAAAATTTGGATTGATTAAAAAAAAAAAAAAAACATATTTGGAGAAAATCTAAAATCTTAACCCATAAGAACCCAGACACATTCATCCTTAAAGGAAAATTCTGTGGATTATACCATAGACCAAGTGGGCCAAATACTAATATTTTTATTCCCAAAGATCTGTATTTTTACATATAAGTAACATTGGGCATTAGTAGTAAACATATTCCATATCAGGATGATTAGTATCTGTCACTTTGGGACTTAATGAGTTAAGTTCAGCCATGAAATCTCATAATGTAGAATCTGGAGGAACAAAAACCTGCACCAACAGTAGCCCTTCAGGACCAAGATTGCCCATCTCTGCTGTAGTCAAAGGTAAAACCGCACACATAGGTGTTTCAGGTCGTATTGTCCAGCAATTAAATCACCATTAGTTAATACACATTAAATATCTTTTTAAAAGGATATTTTCAGCCTGCAGCCACAGTATTGGTGACCCCTGCCATAGACCTTATAATGAGGAGTCTGGGGGAACCAAAGTTCTTGTTACACCGGTTTTACTGTAGGTCAGGGGTCACCAATACTGTGGGTCCAGGCTAATAAGACTAATGAAAGTCATAGTGGTTAAATTAGTAGAATCAGGTGTGTTACTGCCTGGTTGGAACAAAAGCCCCCACAGTAGAACCATCCAGGTCCAGGGTTGGTGACCCCTGGTGTAGAAATATGTAGATACGACGCCTGAGTGACAAATTTGGTTCCATTTGGCCAATAAGCGGCACCGTAGACCTGTCATTTAACCATAAAATATGGCGTCTCTATAAAAGAAGGCGTCTCTATCCGTTCATTAGATGGATGATGAGTGTATTGCTGAAGACTTTAAGCTCTAAACGGATCTAAAGAAAGCTGCAAGCAGCACTTCTGAATACTAAACCATTCTAAACGGCCACTGCACTACAAGGAAAACCAATTATATTATGACGAAGATGATATGAATATCGCCGCTTTTTTGCATCAAATACAAATCTCGGATGTTGGAGATTTCCAACCTGAACACAATATTAAACATGTTTCTGACGGTAGTAAAGTGGGCACCAGGTGAAACACCCAGACCGTGTTAGCGCGATATCTGTCAGGTCCCTGAACGCCTCACTCCTCTCTCCACAGAGTCTGGCCACCTGGGAGTCAGAAAACAAGATTTACTGCAAACAGACCCTCCTGAGCGGGAACGGCCCCAAAACCTTCTGGAGCCGCGAGCTCCGAGGGGACGAGCTCATACTGGTGGGTAGCGCTTTGTTTTCACTGCGACTACAAATATATGGCGACGGGAAAAGCGAACACTCAATCGCGCTCGTTGTGTTGGGAGAGTGCTGGGTTCGAAAACCTCCTGCCTCCTCTCGGAGGATCGTCTTCCCCTCTCCGTGTTTTTCTTTTACTAAATCCCGACTCCCAAATGCTGTCATCCCGTCAGCCGGACACAATGACTCCCATTTTTTGGGTCCGAGATCCCGGGAACAGATGTTTGGACGTTTGGAGACGGGGTGTCAAATCCGGAGGTCACCGTCTCTCAAACCTCACGGGTCGGGTCGTTTTTTTTTTTAACCAGTAAGAAAACAACGGGAGGAGCTGAAGGAACAGCGAGCGCAGGGTCTACTGGAGAAAAAGGTCGAGAGGTCGGCGTCAATATCTGTTTGATTATTAAAAAAAAAAAAAAACGGTCCAGATGTTACGGAAACGCTGTCCTGTGTTTCACAGAGGCTGTATTCAGAAGTCGTGATGTCACACCTACGCAGTCACAGCCATTCAGATAATTAATGAGACACTTCTCTCTGTGAAAATATATCAGATATATCTATAAGAGATACCAAAACGTCTAATAAAACACAAGAAAAGTGTAAATTATAGAGGAAGACCGGCTCCCTCTATAATTTCAGGCTCAATCTAATATAATAAAAACATAATAATTCTTATTTTGATTGAATTACATGCTAATTATGGCACTTATCTTACGCACATTCGGTGCAACTCTGTCTATAATGAGACGTATCGTGATATATTTCAATATCAATGCTTTACATCACATATTAAAAGTTGCATCAATTTTCTCTTTCTAACCAACTCAAACATCTGTATAATAAAAACAGGCTGCTCCTTCCGCATCTCTCCAAGAGAAGACGCCACTAGGCGATGATTTTTTTTTTTCCAAAAATATGACTTAGTTCCTCAGAAACGTCCTGATCTGTCATCGTGGACATTGGAGACACAATCAATGTCATGAATATCCTTCTTCTGCCATACGAGGGTGTGTATAAACATCCCTGTATAAACAGACAGCATTGTTGGTTTTTTCTTCCACCCTCTTTTTTTTTTTGGCCATAATCTTCCACAAAGCTGTGAAAGACGTCTTTATAAATAACAAGGTGGTCTGATGGGTATTAATCTGCAGCACGCAGCCAACAGACTAATTAAAGGAGGAGAAAGAAGTGAATTATTAGCCGGTTCCCCTCTGAATACAGTTAATATATAACCAGCATTCAACTCACACAGGGAGAAGTTATATTTCACTTCCATGCGCTTGTTGTTAGACCAACGTTCCCTGCAGAACTCCCATCAGAAACACAGCGTCTCCACTTCCCGGCAGTTCAAGATCACCGAAACAACGCGGGTTTCTGGGTAAACATCTGGGCCCACTTTATTTTTATTGGCCGGACGGACCGACAACAAGGTCGAGTCCGGTTTGGAATTGTGATGGAGATTTTTGTTCTCCTCCTCGCCGCAATCAGGGAAAAAAAAAAAAAAAAAAAACACTCGGCAGCGGCTTGAGATTTGGATCGGACGCTTTGAAACGGGGACGAAATCTGTTTTTATTCAAGATAAGGGTGTGTGTGTCTGTCCGGGAGGAGTGATGGGGTGTAACCTGAGAGGCGTGTGGGGGTGAATCATTGGGAAAAACCTGCTTTTTTTGAAAGATAAAATCATCTGGTTCCACCAGTGAAAAAGAGGGAGAGGTCCAATATATTAAATAAATGATGAGGTGATGGAGATACAGTGAAATATTTAACCAACAACCAGCGGTGGAAGAAGAACTTTCACTTATGTAAAAGTACTGAACAACAAGTAAAAAGGCCTGATTTCAAGATGTTGACTCAACATGTTCATAATGTTCTCCAGTGATCTCAGGTGGAGGTTTCTTTTCTGTGGTTCAGGGTGAAATTCAGCAGCTGTTCTATGTCAAACGAATCCACAGCCTTTCATGTCTCTGACTGTTATGACGACACATTTCTGAATGTTTAAGTCACCCCGACCGCGTTGTTTCCAGCTGAAAAACAGATCACGAGCTTCCACTCTCCAGTCTCGAGAAAGACTTTAGAGGTTAGTCTCAAATCTACAGCTCAAGGCTTCAAGACAAGTTCAACTTCTAGAAAAGTCAACAAAATGATGTGCAGAAACAAAGGTGGAAGTTAATTACCGTATTTTCACGACTTATATTTTCTTTCAAATGTGCAGTGCGCCCTATGTGTGTGTATGTAGGGGAAGTGTGGGCATGGATTGTAGATAAAATAACGGGGATGTGCGTTATGCAGAACATCGTTGTTTTAACAACCTGAAAATGGTAAAGAGACACGCTGATAAAGCACAGTTTAAACTGAAGGAAATCAGCTACACAGCTGAGTTTGAGACATAAGACAGGTGGTACGAGTTGGAGGAAAGACTGGATCAGTGGATCACAGAGCAGAGACTGGATCAGTGGATCACAGAGCAGAGACTGGATCAGTGGATCACAGAGCAGAGACTGGATCAGTGGATCACAGAGCAGAGACTGGATCAGTGGATCACAGAGCAGAGACTGGATCAGTGGATCACAGAGCAAAGACTGGATCAGTGGATCACAGAGCAGAGACTGGATCAGTGGATCACAGAACAAAGAACGAGTGGGAGAAGCATTCCGATGGTCACCATTCGACTAAAAGCAGTAAAGCTAACAGAAGAAATGAAAATTGTACATTTCCATCTTGGTGCTATTGTTCCAGACCAGGACTACGGTAGCGCAGCAACTTCCAGATTATAACACATCATAACGGAGCTGCACGGCACAAAACGTAAAGAAAGTGAAGATGACATGTTTGATGGAGATTTAGCTGCTGTTGGAATCAGAAACAGAGGATGAGGACTTTGATGGTTTGATTGATGACATTACCCCGCTCTATTTTTAAATACACACACACTGTGCTTGTTTTATCCGTGTGTTTCACAATTATGAAAAAATGTTAGTACTTTGTAATCAATACTTAAATACAGCACAAACAAAGTTGTTAGTTTTGCTCTCGCTCTATTTGTTTATATATCTATGTGTGTATATAAACCCTCCCCTACAGTTAGGTTCCTTATGTGTGTGTTAAATAAAGTAATGACACACAGAACTGAGACTGAGCCTTTTAGTATGGTGCCTTATGGTCGTGAAAATACGGTAAATATAATAATGAGGTTCTTGTACTTCACTCGTGTATTTCTATGAGATACTACTTTATTCTTCCACTTTCAGAATTTCAGAAGGAAATATTGTACTCCAATACATTTCAGATTTATTTTAAAATTTAATTTAACGCTTTTAGAGACATTGGGAGGTAATATTTATTAACTTTTTCCACAGCAAAACAAATGCATAGTTTGATAATATTAATGGGGATATTTTTGCAATGAATCGTGTCCTATTATGCGTTTTGCCTTATATTAGACAAAAAAAGTGTTAAAAACTCAATTTTAAAGTTAAATTTACTTTTTTTTTTAAATTTGAAATTGCATTGTGATGAGGGAACCTAAGCTAATTAAAAATTAAACTTTTTAAAGACCCATATGAAGTCGCTTTATTGTAAGTTATTCCTCCTCGTGTTTCAGACGTCTGTGTTAGTTCCTCTAAACTTTGCTTCGATTGAGTTAAAACCTAAATATTTAACAAAAAATGCAGATTTCAGAGAAAAGGTTCTGGAATTTTTATGCATCAGGACTTTTTTACACTAATTATCATCTCACAGATGCTCAGATTTATGTTATTCCCTGAAGATCACATTAGAATAAAATACTGATTCAATGTTTATCATGTTTAATTTAATATCTCCACAGCCAAATTTTCTGCAAACCAGCACTTTTACTTTCGTATGTTATTTGTTCAACCATCAGATCAGTGTAAAAAAGTACTAGTAAAAGTGACTGTTTAGTGTTTTATTTATCAATATATCTTTAGAAATGTGATACTTACCGATAATCTAATGGTCATTTATATTGCTGTGGACTAAAATGAAGGGAATAAATGTGTATTTTATGAACCAATCATGTATTTTACACATAAATCTCTGACCAGAAGTGGAGTAGAAAGTACAAAGTGAAAGTGCAAAATAGGCTAAAAATGGAAATACTTAGTAAATGTACTCCAGTACAACACTTGACTGTTCAAGTACAACAGAGCTTTCACTAATAGCCGCCGATTTCCCGTCTAACTCGGGGGGGAATTTGATCAAACCTCCCTATGAACAGGAATAATAACGTTAAATCAAAGCGGCGGATCCAGCAGATGAGGAAACGAGGCTCTCTGGAGAAAAAGACTGATGGACGCGGGTTTAATGGAGACAACATGTGCCGATGGAGGACGATAATAACGACTGCGTGGAGCGTCTGAGAGGAGCCTCATGTGCGTCTTTTACTTTCAGGGCCAATAAATATTGATTCTTTTTTAAAGATTAATTCGACCCCCGGTGTGGCAGCGTTCCTGATTGGACGGGAGCCAGGCTGGAGCTGCTTCAGGTTCTTCCCCGGTGGCTGTAATTGGCCTCATTGATCACACAGGGGGGAGGTGGTGGGGGGGAACGCCGCCGGAATACCGGCGTCGGGTCCGGGTTCCCCTCCACGTGCCAGATGGAGTCACCCGGGCTCCATTTTTCACGCCGCCGTCAGCGAGGCCCCGGATAATGATGATGTGTGGCGCTGCAGTCGCCTCCAGGACGCTCATAAATCTTTAGGAACAGGACACGCCCCCTCAACACCGCCTGGCCCCGCCCCCTGGCCCCGCCCCCAGGCCCTCTGGGCTCCTTCCTGTTTCACATCAGTCTCTGTCCAGGTCTGGTTTCTCTGAGAAGCTGCTGGAACAAGCTGCAACGAGGCTGTAACCAGGGATCTCCTCAAAATTTACGACCCATGATGACTTAAAATTCAATTTTTTTAAAGACATTTCATGGCCTTTTATTTTGAAAATTTAATTCAAGGCTTTTTAAGGACACACAGGAAGTCGTGTGAAGTTTTTTTTCTCCTACTCATGTTTCAGACCTCTGTGTTAGTTCCTCTAAACTTTGCTTCAAATGAACAAAACCCAGAAATCAAACCCAAATATTTCACAAAAATGCAGATTTAAGAGAAAAGGTTCTGGAATTTTCATGCATCAGGACTTTTCTACACTAATCATCATCTCAGATTTATGTTGTGACTCTTATCTTAAGATCAAATAGGAATAAAATACTGGTTCAATGTTAATCATGTTTAATTTAATATCTCTAGAGGCAAATTTTCTGCAAACCAGCACTTTTACTTTCATATGGTTGTTGTTGTTCAAAAGTACTTTTCCTTTACTCAAGTAAAAATAGATAAAGTCAAACCCAGATTAAAAAAGTGGAAATAATCCATAAAAACATCAGAACTTTACTTTTGAAATACAGAGATTGTGTGTTATTTCCTAATGAAATATGTGATGATTAATAAAGGAGGATTTATTTTCCTCTAATCTTTGAATTTGAACATTTATTTAAATTAAAATCAATTAAACCATGTGAGAAGTTTAGAGGAAAAAAATCTTAGTTTATTGAAAGAATCTATAACCATGTGCTGTGTTATAAAAGCTTGTTATATCATCTGATAAGGAACTAAAACCGCTGGATAAATGCTGCTCACAAATTATTTTCTCTCCATGTGTGTTTTTCAGATCTTCGGAGCCGATGACGTGATTTGCACGCGGGTCTACCTCCGAGCGTAGCCCTCCTTCACATACACGTCTCTCAACCTTATCCGTCTTAAATCATAATCCCAGAATCCCTTTTTTTGTGTATATAATTTTTTTCTAGCATTGAAAAGCGAATCCAAGTGTGATTTGGTCAGTATAAAAGACAGAAAAGCTGCACACACACATTGAAGAAGACGAGTTGGACACAAAATAAAACAAAATAACATCATTAAAAGTGAAGGAATCAAACATACACAAGGACAGACATGAAAAAGAGGAAATGTTGTCTATTCAAAGGATAGTTTAATGCCAAACACCAGGCTAACACTCATGTACAACAGCGTAAAAGTCGAGAGAAGAGACATTAAAACAAGGTACAAACGATGTCTTTATGTACAATCAGCTCCCCGGGACTTCCTGTGGTATTTCCATATTAAAACACTGAATATAAAAATAAAAACCCAAGTAACAAACTGTTCCAAGATTGTCTGTAGCTGTGTGTTTTTTTGTTTTTTTGCCTGAAACATCCCTGGAAAATGTTTTGACCGATGAACTTATATTTTGTCAGGCAGGAAAAGTTTGGTGCGCTATGATCCATGCGTGAACACGTATAAATTTCGCTTTAACACTCACAGCCTTTATTGTGAGATCTACATCTATTTTAAATTAACAAACTGCAGAGGGGACTTGCAATTTAAAAAAAAATCTGCAGTTTACATCCCTCTCTTAAGGGAATTTAACATTCACACATTTGCATTTCGGCGAGAAACGCAAACATAGCTTTGTGTAATATTATCGACCGCAGGAATTATTGCTCGCTCGTTGTCTTGAATCTTAAAAACTGTGCACGCGTCGCGCGTCTGACATTCATGTGTTTGTCCTCGACACTTTAAAAACATGAATACAGATTATTGAACAGTTGTGAGGAGAGACCAGTGTCTAACCTTTTGGTTTACATACGAGGAAAAAGTCGAAAGTACTGTGAAGACGTCAGTACTTTCTAAATAAAAGAAACTTTCAGAGGCATAAAACTGCTGCTCGGCTACATTCCATCATGTTCTTAAACCACAGCGAGTGACCCCGAAGGTCGAGAAGCACGGGGAGGGGAGAGAAATCTACTAAATGAAGAATTAACAGACCACAAAAAAAACTAACACCCTTTGGTAAAAAAAAAAAAAAACAGGTAAAATTTTGCACTTTTTAATAAATGTCTCTGCAACCTCTATCTAGATATCAATACTACGCCTGTTAATGTTAAGCTACACATCGATGACGTCTGATTTAAAAAAGAAAAACTAGTTATAAACATATTTACACAAAGTGTTCAGGGCAGTCATAACTTACTGTGACGCTGAGTTGATGTTAAAACACGCGGTGCAGGATCGCACCTATTTTTTTTTTTTTTAACCATCGAAACAGGAAAACATTCACAGGCTATACAAGTTTACAGCTGGAAGCCACATTCAGCTCCAAAGTCAGAGTCAGAGGACGCACATTTTCACAGAGGTAACGAGTTCTTTCACCTAAAGAGGAAAAAACTGAGGTTGTAGGTTCGTTTTATTTTTTATTTCCTGTGGCGTGATGAACGGCTCCTTCCAAAAAACTACAGAGAGCCGAAAGTATTTGGAGCAGAGAGTAAAATACGTTTTTTAAAAATGGCGGAAGATTCATTTTTTTTCTTCTTCATTTCCGTTTTCGAGAAAAGAGACAAATTTTCACTTAGTGCAAGGCATAAAAAAACATTTTTTTATGAAATGTTTAACCAGATGTTTTGTTCAAACTGAATTATTCCAAGAGCAGGAGTGCGTTTTCTCCCTCTTATCAGAACATGTATAAAAATCTGCATTTGATATTAGTTTGAAATGGATTTTCGCCCCAATCTAATGACAGCAATTTCCTGCAAAACTACTATTTCACAGACTTTGCAGTGGAAGCTAAAAAGTGAGCACAAAGTTTCTGAAAAAACGGTCTACGCCCGCTTTTTCAAAAAGAAAGAAAAAAATTATTGGGGAAAACTTTGAATCCAAAGTGAACCCTGGACTTTTTCCACCAACCCAACATTTGGCAACTGAATCCAACAAACGGCAGGTGTGGAAAACACCTGCATGTGTGACGTACGGAGTCCTTACTGTCTGCTCCTGCTACAGTGTTCTGTACTTGACCCGGTACCGGTTGATGTTGTGGTAGTGCAGCACCTCGGGGTGGCAGGAGGTCGTGCAGGACACCAGGCCCTCCTGCCCGTCTCCCATCAGCCACCTGCGGTTGTCGGCGGCCATGTCGCCGCTCACGTGCTCCTCGGCCCAGGAGTCCAGCCAGGTCTGGAAGCGTCTGTGCAGGCGGGTGTTGACCCGCTGTTGGGACTGGAAAAAAAAAAAAAGAGAGAGAGAGAGAGATGGGACAAGTTCAGCTCAGCTTCTGTAATAATAATAATAATAATAATAATAATAATAATAACTCCATCGTATTCATCCTGAGGTGATGGAATTAAAAATATTTAAAGTACGAGCAAAGCCGAAAACATCTATAGAACATAAAACCAACATCTGCATTTATCAAACAAGATTTGGCTAGAATATATAAATAAACTAAATTAATAAAATGACCTCTATGAGCCTTAGCTTGAGATTTTGGGTCCAGTTTTTAACTGTTGGTTTTAATATAATGATGCAGGTAACATTTTTCCTTTTTCATATAGATGTAGTTTTCATATAGATATTTCTTCCCTACATCACACAGACCTCTTACTTTGTCATAGAATACCAATATAATATATAAATATATTCGCCTATATTGATAATTGCCCTTATTATATTTAAAAGAAAAATATAATACTTTTTCCCCAAGAAGAATCTAATTGTTTGGATGAGAAATTAGTTAAGAAATATAAAGTATATGGGTCAATGACAAAATCATGTTTGATTGACCTTGTTAAAATTCAGATTTAAGAAGCATTCTTCAGGTCTCTCTAAATCCACATCTTGTCTTCATGTTGGTTTCTGGTCATTTAAAAGTCTGTTTATATCATTTGTTTTTACAAAAAAAAAATCATGAATTTGTGTGATTTTTTTTAACACAAAGTGTCAAATGGTGTAAGTGGAAAAATGACAAATTTTAAATATTTAAACACCTTTTTTAAAAAATGTTTTCCCGCCATTTTTTAAACATTTTAAACTTGTTTTTAAATAAACTTCCATCACCTCTGTCTCTCTCTCTTTTATAAAGAAAGAGAGAGAGACAGAGAGAAAGACAAAGAGACAGAGAGAGAGAGAGACAGAGAGAGAGAGAGAGAGAGACAGAGAGAGAGAGAGAGACAGAGAGAGACAGAGAGAGAGAGAGAGAGAGAGACAGAGAGAGAGAGAGAGACAGAGAGAGAGAGAGAGAGAGAGACAGAGAGAGAGAGAGAGACAGAGAGAGAGAGAGAGAGAGACACAAAGAGACAGAGAGAGAGACAAAGAGACAGAGAGACAGAGAGAGAGAGAGACAAAGAGACAGAGAGAAAGACAAAGAGACAGAGAGAAAGACAAAGAGACAGAGAGAGAGACAAAGAGACAGAGAGAGAGAGAGAGAGACAGAGAGAGAGAGACAGAGAGAGACAGAGAGAGACAGAGAGAAAATTGCCTTTATTATATTTAAAAGAAAAATAATACTTTTTTCTAATTGTTTTTCCCCAGAATCTAATTGTTTGGATGAGAAATTATTTTAAAAAGAAATAGAAAGTTTTTGAGTATTTGGGTAAATGGGTAAAAGTGTTTGGCCAGAAAGAGAAAGTGAAGACAGCATTTATCAGGTCCCTTAAAATCTACATTTTGTGTTCATGTTGGTTTCTTGTCATTTAAAAGTTCATTTGTGCTATTTGCTTTTACACAAAAAATATGTGATTTTTTTTAAACAAAATTTCAAAATGTGTAACTGAAATGAAGAGAAACTTTAAATACTATGTTTTTAATACTTTTTTCTGCCATTTTTATTCCAAATAGACCATCCCCATCCAAGTGATGAACGTTAGCGATAACTAGAAGCTGATGACAGCAGATCCTGGTTCCCCTCCTTACCTGATGGGCCCGTGTGAGCGCCGTGTGTCTGTACATGTAGTCCTCAGACTTGCACACGTACACCATCTTGTAGGAGTTGAGCTTGAACATGCACTCCATCTTCAGCTCGCTCTTGCCGTCCTGCGACTTGTCGGCCGCGCCCTTGGTCATTCGCTCCTGTTGGAGCTGCTCCCATCCTCTCTGGCACTTCCTGATGCGTCTGAGATTCCTGAAAAACCCAGAAGGAGATGGACGGACGTGAACAACACCGGCCGACCCGAGTACATACAACACACACACCACAAAAATCCTGCTCCTAATTCCACACATCAAAACACACGAGTGCATCACGTTTACAGGGAAAGTTCACACAAATTATCTAAAAAAAAAAAAAAAAAAAAAAAAAATGAACATTGCATGAACATTACAGCCGTCAAACACACACAGTCTCAACAAGCTGATTTTTGAGAGCTGTCTACTTAAATTTGAGAGGACTGTCCCTTTAAACAAGAATCTTTGAAACCCATGCATTGCAACTCACCGAGTAACAGAATTAGAGATTGGGAGTCAAATCATTCGTTGGGGAATGTGGATCTATAAGAGCAGCAGAGGCAGCAGTCGTGATATTTCTGTACAGTGCACTTCCGGAGCTGAAATCTAAATATGCTTGGCAAACAAATTGTTCCCGATTTTGTGCAGGTAAATGATATATATGTATACAAAAAAAAAAAAAAAAAAAAGCAAAATACTCACCCCCACCTGAATGAAAGTTTAAATGTGTACTTACCACGCAGGGTTCAGGTGAGCGAGGACTGAAACCGTGAAGCATTTTTTTGCAGTGACATTGAGGCCAATTTCAGGTAAAACTGTTAGAAACAAACACTACAAAAAAAAAATTGCCGTCTGATCGGATTCCGAGCTGAGAATACTCTGATGTGCACATACTTTCACCAATGATGTACAGTGTTATGATCATGAGATGAAGACCCAACACAACTGGAAAAAGAAACTATAGAAGCTACGTTTTTTTTTTTTTTTCTGCCACTGAAGGTTTTTCTCTTTTTGTGAAAGAAAGTGTTTTGACCTCCTGTGCTGCTGACCACTCATAGATTTGATGGGGGAAATAAAAAAAGGACAAGATGTGGGTGAGCCCAATGATAAATCAGTCAGGTGCCAGATTTATAGAGCGGGGTGGTGCATTCACTTGAGAGAAAAACAAACAAACTAGTCCTAATTCTAAATTTCCAAATTAAGAATATACATTATATACATTTCATTGGAGCTCTGTTTTTCTGAATTACATAGAGAAAAAAATTATCATATACACACACACACATATATATATATATACACACATACATACATACACACACACACACACACACACACACACACACACACACACACATGTGTGTGTATATATATACAGTCGTCCTCAAAATTATTCATACCCTTGCTGATTCTTGTGATTTTTTCATTTAGTGATTAAATAAATGCTTGTTTTCAAATTTGTGTTTTAGCTTCATGTGACCAACAATTGAAAGAATGACAACAATATAAAATAATTTTAAAAAATCATTTCTGGGGTATTTTATTAACGGAGTCCAAAAAAATGCCATGTTCAAAATTATTCATACCCTAGTCCATCGTCTTTATTTAATAGTCAATGGCATAGCCTTTATTCTTTATGACTGCTTCCAGACGATTCTTGTACGTGTCCACAAGCTTCTTGCACGTCTCCTGTGGGATGTTGGCCCACTCTTCCTTGGCCAATGCCTCAAGCTGGGTCAGGTTGGTTGGTTTCCTCGCCATCACTCTGGTCTTCAAGTGATGCCACAGATTCTCAATTGGATTGAGGTCAGGACTTTGACTTGGCCATTCCAGGACACTGATGTCATTGTCCTTGAACCATCTCTTGACTACCTTGGCGGTGTGTTTAGGATCATTGTCTTGCTGGTACATCCAGTTTTGGCCAAGCTTGAGTTTTTCAGCAGATTCCTTGACATTTTCATCAAGTATCCTGATATAATCCTCCTTCTTCATGATACCTTGGACCTTGACGAGATTGCCTGTGCCACTGGAAGAGAAACATCCCCACAGCATTATGCTTCCACCACCATACTTGACAGTGGGCACAGTGTTCTTTGGTCTATAGGCTTCTCCTTTCTTCCTCCAGACATACTGGGTATCCATATGGCCAAATAACTCCAGTTTTGTCTCATCAGACCACAGGATTGTTGACCAAAAGCTGGGTTCTTGCTTCAGATGACCTCTACAAAAGGCCAGGCGAGCTACCAGATGTTTTTTCCTGAGCAGCGGCGTCTTCCGAGGTTTACGTCCATGGAGACCTCCTCTGTGCAAAACTCGCTCAATGGTGGACCGTGACACCTTTGTCCCTGTCTGCTCAAGGGTTTGAATTAGGGCCTTGGTTGTGGTCCGTGGGTTGGTGTTGACCTCTCGGCAGATTCTCCTGGCAAGTTTGGGGGACACCTTACACTTTCGGCCACGCCCACTGAGGTTTTTGACAGTGTTGAACCTCTTGTGCTTGTTGATGATGCTCTGGACGGTTGAGACAGGGACACCATACTGCTTGGAAATGGCCTTGTAACCCTTTCCTTCACTGTGGGCCTGCACAAGACGCTGACGCAGGTCCTCACTGAGCTCCTTCTTCTTTACCATGATGACCAGAGATTAACAATGACCTGAACCCTTTCCCACTATTTATTCTCTTCTGGAAAGATGCTATTTTTTTTAACCTTGTTTAACATTTGGTCAACAAAAAAGGTATTCATTCCGATGAGACATCATGAAATAACTTTGGGACAAAGATGAACACATTTGGGACATTTTTGTTGAGATATTGCCAGGGGTATGAATAATTTTGAACATGGCATTTTTTTGGACTCCGTTAATAAAATACCCCAGAAATGATTTTTTTTTAATTATTTTATATTGTTGTCATTCTTTCAATTGTTGGTCACATGAAGCTAAAACACAAATTTGAAAACAAGCATTTATTTAATCACTAAATGAAAAAATCACAAGAATCAGCAAGGGTATGAATAATTTTGAGGACGACTGTGTATATATATATATATATATATATATATATACACACACACACATATATATACACACATATACACACATACACACACACAGATATATATATACATACATACATACACACACACACACACACGTGTGTGTATATATATATATACACACACACACACACACATATATATACACACATACACACACAGATATATATACACACATACATACATATATACACATGTGTGTGTATATATATACATACACACATATACACATATACACCTATGTATATATATATATATATATATATATATATATATATATATATACACACACACACAGATATATATACACACGTACACACACACACAGATATATATACACACGTACACACGTACACACGTACACACACACACACACACACACACACACACACACACACACACTAAACACATTCTCCATCTCCTTGCTGCCTCACTTTACCAACTTGTGAACGGGTTCTAATTATCTTTACCTTACATCTCTCTAAAGATCTAAATAGGGACCATTTTTCCGATTCAGAAAAACAGAGCAGAATTATTTTTCTTCTCAAGTGAACGCAAACCACCGCTGTCGATTTATGCAATGGGTTATAAATAAGAGAAAGTAAAGATTTGCACTGCACTTTTAAAAGGGGGGAAAAAAGGCCTTTTGAAATGTTTATGATAATGGACAGCCATCTCAAAAAACAAAAGAAAAATTAAAATTAAAAACTCAAAAAAAAAAAAGACATCCAGGCTTTGTATGCAACCCTCAACCACGCCTCCATGCACAGCTCTGAGGTGGCAGGAAAGAAATACAACAACATATGAACATACAATTTAGACGATCATTTTTATTTACAAACCCTACTCCTCTGTACAAGTGTTGCAGATCATGTGCTTGACCAGAGTTTTTTTTAAAAAGAAAAAAAAACTTGAGCACAAATCTCTCTCAAAACCAGTGGAAAAAAACAAAACAAAAAAAACTCTCGCACAACAAAAAGTTGCGACGGGAGCGCACGGTTCTCCACTGAAAATTATTACAAACAGAACACTGAGTAGAACAGACTTTAACAAATGAACATTTTTTTTGGAACATTTACAGTTGCAAACAGTGATTATAAAGTCACATACAGGACCTTTGATTTGAATACAATCACAAACAAAGGGCATGATAAAAGGTAGAAAAAGAAAAACCAGGACTTCACTGTTCTTTCTTCACAAAGTCACTCGGGTCCTACACAGAGCTTAGAGTCTCTCTAACTCGGGTCAAAGACATCGTAGAAAAACGAAATAAAATGACAAAAGGTGGAACCCATTTGTTTTGTTTTTTTTAACTTTCAGTTTGCGTATTCAAAGACTTTTTGCTATTACGTTACACAATGAAAAAAATCATCATTTTAATCCAATACAATGTGAATAATCAAAACCAAATGATTCCTTTATAGTGTGTCTGCTAAGCTGGAAAATTCAAAAAACCACGATCAAGCCAAAACCATTTTTTTTTTTTAAAACCTTACTATGAATAAATAAAATTCCCCCATTAAAAAGGAACTGAATCGATGAATAAATAAATTCCATTTTTTTTTTTTTTTTTTTTTTTTTTTAAAAGAATGGCCATGTAAAGTGCAATCTTCTACGTGAGGCAGAGGTTCAGAAACTGAAAACGTGTTCATGGCCAATGAGATCGGTTCCAGACGGGATTCCCCTGTCCAGACTCTCGTGGTTTGTCTGGTTCTATTAAGGCAGACCTCCAACATGTTGAGATTAGAGAGAGCTTCCTACGTCAAGCTTGTGAAAGTACCACTGTGTTTTTTTTTTTATTTTAAATCTCTGAAAATGAGTTGTTTGGCAGCTGGTCTGGCTTGTCAACAGCGGACTAGAAGGCTCAGGACAGAAGGTTTTTTTTGTTTTTTTGTTTTTTTTTTAAAGTGTGCGGACAAGACGGGAGACATGGCTGGGGGTTCCTCACCTGGGCAGGAACACCGGCTTCTGGGCCAAATGCTCACGCAGTTCCGGGGAGGCCGAGTCCGAGTTCAGGTATCTGCCCACGTAGTCCGACCACCTCTGTCGGGACGAGGGAGGAATACCAGTGTGAATACCAGATATAAAAATAATATAATATAAAAAAAAAAATGTATGCGAGGATGGGAAACGAGTGGGAAGTGAACCAGAAATTTGTAGCAATACAAAGGTAAAATCTGTTTTAATTAATCAAACATCAGCACATCAATCAATCAATTATATCATGATGTGTTCAAGGTCTGCTCCGAAAAATG
>JAYKQN010000033.1:957500-1095000 GCA_036785175.1 Eupleurogrammus muticus | reverse complement strand
ATGTTAAAACAGCACAAACTGTACATTTTAATGGACCTGATCAATGCCTTTAAAAAGTAATTTAAAAAGTTTGCAGTTTTGGAGCTACACTAATAATATATCAGGTGTCTCGCTCTTGTGTTTCTCTTAATTTCAATCCATCCACAGACTGTTGGCTCACCTCATCATACAACATCTCGATTTCGTTGAGCAGCGTCTTGGAGCGGAACACTTTGCTGTCGTTCTGCTTGAAGTTGATGCCCTGGTGGTCGAGCGACTTCAGGTAATACTTCTCGTTCTGCTCCCGCCAGATCTTGTTGAAGCCCCTCTGGGCTTCTCGCCACTCCTCCTCCTTTATTTTTAACCTGCGCGCAGCAACAGCGAAAGAAGTGATTCACGACCTTAAGTGGTTCTTAATCAAACCGTATGAGATTAATCAGACTTCTTGCTCACCTCTTGAGCACTATGGGGACGGACACAGCTGGGTTCTTCTTAAGCCCGTCGATGATGTCGTGGGCCTTGTCCCCGTATATCCTCTGGATGGCTTTGCGGTGAATGACCTCCGAGGAGCCGCCCATGGCGTTGTCCAGCTTGAAGCGCAGCTGCTCCTCGGCGGACATGCGAGACAGCCGCCGCTGGACCGTCTCCAGGGCTCGTATCGTGGCGAGGTTGGTCTCCAACACCACGTCGAGCTAAAAGGCATCGCAGTGACGTTAATGACTAGACCCATTTATTTGAAGATTTATTCAAGTCAGTATAAAACAGTAGGCAAAAAAACCTTTTTAATGCTCTAATCAAACATGGGTTATATAGCTTTCCTGAAATGTTCACTTTCAGACTAATAAAAACACAGATTAACAGTTATTTCACTTTGTTCAAATTGCATCTGTAGAGTTCTTAAGATGAGTTCAAAGACCCTCAGGAAATCCCAGCTCTATCATCTAACAGAATGGATATGGGCCTAAACATTTTATTCCTAAAAAATTGTTTTAACACTATATAAAGAGAGAATATAAAAGTCATATCCAAAGCAGGGGAAGTTTCATTGTGGTATCTTTTAGTTAAACTTTTTACCCAATTTTCTTTTCTTTTTAATGTTAGAGCAACTTTTATTTCCATAATTGCAGACGCTGTAATCAGCAGAGTGTTTACCACTGCTGTATTTCTTTTTTATGTGTTTTTAACCACCTTGACTCCACACATTTATCCAACCAAAGTTAACATTGATTTGACTTAATTTTGTCGAGTGAGCTGTGAGTATTTACTCACCTCAAAGCGCTCGTCCTCACATCTGTAGATGTGCTCTTCGTACTGAGTCTTCTTGGAGCTTACAACTGTAGAATCCTCAGACCATGACGGAAATGAAACCCATGTGTCATTCAGAACCTGTGAAGAGACATTTTCTTCAATGAAACCTTGTTCTCTGGGAATAATTTTGCTATGAATTGTGATTGCCACAAAGCGATAGCAGGAAATCACAAGAATATTTTGTAATTTTTGTTTTGTTAGGTGGTGGCAGAACCTATTTTTAATACCTCAAAAACAAAATGTAAAAGCTGAGTTGCTGGTATAGAAGCTAATGAAGCATGTACGGCAGTCTACTGCTTTGCTTAAACTAGTCCTGCAGGATTTAAATGCTTATGGCATAATATAATTAACAGATAGAATATAAGCAGCCTTCTTCTATAGATTCCTGCTGGAGGACTTGATGACATTTGTTGCCGTGGCAACATCAGTAAATTCAACTGCAACTTATTTCAGCTGCACAACAAATGCGATTAATAAACCGCATGCAGTGGACATTCCAGCTCTGCTGGTTTATTGAGGATGTTGGGTAAATGTCGTGTGCGAGTCACGACTCCTGATGAAGTTCCCCAAATCATATGAGGTCTGACAAATACCGCTTTGCATCAGTAGAGTCCCGTGTGATGAAACCTAATCACCTCAACACGGCATCTCTGTATGGAGCTTATAGAAAGAGGAACATTGTGTTTTTCATGGTGTGCAAAAAAACCTCAATGCTGCCCAAGCTGAAGTTGTGCCAGTACCAAACATGAACTGTTTTGAGGATGAAGTATTGAAGCTTTTTGGTTATTAACTATTGTGTTGACTCACCTCTCTGCACAGCGGCGTCCTCCCCGTGCACTTGGGCTGCTGGTAGCTCTTTGGCAGTGCTCTGTAGCTAGACCCGAGCCGCTTGCACGAAGCGTAGTCGATCTCCATGGCGATGCCCTCCATCGCACGCTCCTTGGGTAAACTCTCCGCCTGGCTCGACTCCCCGTGGCTGGATTCCCGGTAGCCCAGGAAGTTTTTAAACCATGTGAAAAGCTCCGGGAATTTTCTGTGCAGTCACAACACACGAGAAAGGCTGTTAAAGAGGAGGTGGGGACCCCTGTGTTTGACATAGAAACACATTTTCAGTAGCATATTTTCATGACCGTAAGGCGCACCGTCAAGTCGCAGTCTCAGTTGTGTGTGTCATTACTGTATTTAACACACATAAGGCACCTAACTATAGGGGAGGTATTATATACAGAAATAGAGCAGAAGCTAAACTGAGTTTGTTTGTGCTTTATTTAAGTATTGATTACAAAGTACTAACATTTTTTAATCATCGTGGTAAAACACACGGATAAAACAAGCAAACAAGTGTGTGTATTTAAAAATAGAGCGGGGTAATGTCATCAATCAAACCATCAAAGTCCTCATCCTCTGTTTCTCATTCCAACAGCAGCTGAATCTCCATCAAACATGCCAGCTTCACTTTCTTCACCATCAGAGTCACTTTCTGTACCATGTGGCTCCTCAGAAATGCTGCCGGCTTTTCCAAAAGCTCGAACAACAGTGTCAGCAGACACTTCAGCCCAAGCATTTACAATCCATTCACAAATTGTGGCGTAACTCGCCCGACGTTGCCTTCCACTCTGAGTAAAACTGTTGTCAGCTTTTCATTATAATCCGCTGGAAGTTGCTGCGCTACCGTCGGAGCTCATTTTCCAGCTTCCTCCACTTGCGAACCATTGACTCATTAATCTTAAATTCCCTCACGGCTGCTCAATTTCTATGTTTCTCCATGTAGCTGATTGCCTTCAGTTTAAACTGTGCGTTATAAATCGTGTCTCTTTACCATTTTCAGGTTGTTAAAACAACATTGTTCTGCATAACGCACATCCCCCTTATCTTATCTACAATCCATGCCCACACTTCCCCCTACAAACATACATAGGGCACACTGCACATTTTGAGGAAAATCTAAGACTTATGTGCTCCTAATAGTCGTGAAAACACAGTATTTGTTGAGCTAGGATTTAAGTATTTATGGTACAGATATGCTAGAATGCAGAGATGTAGGAAAACACTGCTGCACCAATGCGATGCGTGAACTCACCCAAGAAACGGGATGACCAGCTGAACCAGCTCAGCGCGTGAAATCACCTCCTGGTTGAAGATGTGGAGACACCGCAGGAAGTTGTCGTACGCCTCAGAGCTCCTGAGAGCCTTCTTCACCTGATTTATAGAGATTTCAATGACGATAAAAACAAATAAAATTAAATCACAAACTTTTCCTTGAAATACAATAAATTTCTGATCTGAACACAAAAAGAGAACAATCAATAAGAATTAGGATTTTTAACAGACCTTCTCAAAGAACATGGTTTCGGTGCTGGTGCTGTGTTTGCCCACTTCAGTCATGCCGTGCTCCTTCATCACTAGTTTGGGTTTCTTCTGCAGAGTTCAAGAAGATTTGACAAAACATTCAATTGTTGAATTATTGTTATTTGATTCATGAGGCTGGTGCGCATTTCACAAATCCTCGAAAAGGTAAGAAATCAAATTAATCTGTTCTACAAAGAAAAGTATTGATATTAGATTCTGGTTTGTGTTTTTTTTTTGTTTTACCAGTAGGGAAGCAATATGGTAAAGCAATGCATTTTCCTCAGGCCGGTAAGAAAAAGCCTAAATATTAGTTTTATTAGTCATTTTTAACAACTAATGATAACGATAATTAGTAATTGATGATTGGAAGATTATTCTCTTGTCCTGATATGATTGTGTACAAAAAAACCCACTTTACTGCTCCTCACATGCACTAAATAGGATATTAGCTATAGTTTTTTTTTTAATGATATTTAAGTAATTTTGTATAGAAGAAAATATATCATAATGATGCTAATATACATGTAGGCCATGTCAGTCCTTATGCTTTAGAAAGATTTGCAGACTATTACCTGCCATTTACTTTTGTAGTTATGTGACAAAAAACAACTTTGTAGAAGAAAAAAATATATAGCTCAATATATCAAAACACTTCTTGTGATATGTTATCGACACAGTAACATCAAATACCACTTTAATCTTTGCATTTGTGAGAAAAATGCAGAACTAGACAGATATTTAATACAGGTTCTCCAGCCACTGTGTATTCTGTGAAACATGAAACTCGGCGTAGTGAATAAAAAGATAATTATTGCTTTTTTACCTTTTGTGGGGTGTTTTTTTCTTGCTGTATTTAACATATGAATCATGACAGAAACAGCACAATCGGCTAAATACCTGCAGACAGTGAAAGGATAGAACGGGGTTTACCTTGACCGGGGGCGTGACCCCCACTCCCACAGGTCTCCTGAGGGGCAGCCCGTTCTGGCTCAGTCTCTGCTTGTTGTTCAGTAAGGGTCTTTTCACCGTGCCGCCGTGGTCGTTGCGCACGGACTCCGCCCTGTCGGGAGCGGTCTTGCTGAGGAGCTGGGAAGAGAACTACGATCCGGTCAAAACCAACGTCACAAACTTAACAGGAGCAATCAGAGAAAAATCATGATTAATATTCTTTCTGCAAGACTAAACAAAAAAGCTTTAATCCATGGCAAAACCTCACATGATCGTAGATAGATGTCATATACCAAGTCACTGGATTTTAAAAAACAAATATACTAAATAATATATAAAGCATTCAGAGAAACTCACCACTGAGCTGTTTGCATCGGGGAGGAACTGCCCGAACTCTGAGAGCAGGTCCTCCTGGTTCTTGAAGAGCCTCGCCACCTGAGTGTAGACCTCCTGCTCCGTCAGCGCTGGGGTGTAGTTGCCTCCCGCCTCTTTAGCATTTCGCTGCTCCTTCTGGAAAATGTGGCATTTAAAAAAATAAATAAATGAGAAGTGGGGTCAACTCCTGTATTACAATTTCTTTTTTTTTTTTGTAGGTGGCAACACATGCAGCCACTTTGATACCAACAACCACATCCATACAATAAAGGATGAATGTTACACCTGGGTTGATGCTATTAGAACCACATTTGTCTGAGTGACTGTGACAAATCTGGTGCCATTTAGCCAATAGGTGGCGCTCTAGCAGCATCATCTAAACTTATGGTTATTACACAAACTTATCAAAGAGGTTTTCACTGGTGTAAATATGTGTTTACCTGGTATGTGTGCAGGATTTCCAGGAAGGCTTTGTAGATGTCCGGCTGGCCCTGGAAGCGGTTCTTGATCTTGTTGACGTAGTTTATGGCGTGGTTGAACTCCACGGGCTGGTTGTTCTGGAGCGGCGGCCCGCCGGACGGCGTGCTGCTCACGGGGGTGTGGGACTGGACCGAAGGCGAGCGTGGCGAGGCGTAGGATGGGATGGATGGGTTGGGCTGGCTGGTGGGCGTGTGGGCCGGAGACTGCATTGGCTTATGAGGGGAAAAAAGAGAAGTATATGAACACAGGATGATGCAAGTACATGTTCAAAATAAGATACCAAATAGAACAAATCTAAATATAAAAATAGGTAAGACGCGGATATAAATACTTGATTGGGAAGTTTAGTAGGACACAGGATCAATAAGACTTACTGTGTGATGTTCTAGTCTACTATACTTGATTCTGTGAAGCCTGTACTCTACCTTGTTGGTTTTGTTAGCTGCAGGCTGGGTGGGGGTGGGGATGGGCGGGGTGGTGGTGGCTGTGGCCGTGGTGGTGAGCGGGCCGGCCTGTGGCAGGCTCTGGTGCTGGTGTTGGCTCGTAGGTTGGCTCGGCGCTCCACTCACGGGGATGTTCTGAACGGAGATGCCGTGAGGGGTGATGTAGTGGATCTGGCCCGGCGTGGTCACGTTGACCAGATCGTTGGTTTGGACCTCGATCTTGTACCCGGGCGGCAAGAAAGTGTTAAACCCCATGATGAGGTCTGGATGGCCTTTGAAGAGTTGGGACACACGGCTGATAACCCCAGGAGTGTCTATGCTGTAATGACGAGAGAATTAGGGGTATTTAGTAACAGATATATTAAAAACATCAACGTGTCACTCTTATATGAAAGACATTTTATGTGGAAAGAAAAAAACATTCATTCAAGTAGATGTTAAGTAGAGTTTTGCTACCTTGATGAAGTTTGACCTTAGATGTAAAATCACATATAAGTCTCAGTAAACCTTATTTTACATAATTTGTTTCCGATATCTTTCATCTATGTATTTTCCTTCTTAACAGAAGACATTTAAATGAGGTCAAGTACATTACTTTTAGCAACATGTACTTCAGTAAGAGTATATTAGTGATTTAAAAACTGACTAAAAAAGTGTGAAAACTTCAAGAAAAGCTGTTTATGGATTGCCTCTGTTTTTTTGGAACTAACCTCTGTGACTTGAACTCTTTCATAATATCCAGGAAATCGTTATAAACTTGTGGCTGATTCCCGAACTGCAGCTTCACTTGATCCAGATAAGACAAGGCATCTTCAACCTACCAGGCAAAAGTGTGAAAATTCAGTGATGAACATGCAGCAAAAACTGAATAAAATATATTTGGTTAAACTTGTAGAAACCTGTAACATTATATAAATATTCCATATTCCTTGGTTTCATCAACACATTGGCACATGTTTTAAAGTGTTTATTTGTGTAGATGTACCTTCAGTCGCTGGAACTGCTGCTGTCCCTGGGCTGATGTCAGGGGTGCGGGTTGATGAACGTGTCCCTGAACCACTGCAGGACCCTGGGACTGGACCGTAATGCTGTGTGCATGGGGCCCAACATGAGGTGCCGTGCTGTTATGTCCATGTCCACTTGTGCTCTGAGGCATTGTAGGCACCTTTTGAAGAAGAAATATATTTGCATTTTAGCATATTATGAACAATTAATTATCCTGCATTGATTAATACAATGAATAAATGAATAATCAAATTCTATAATTAACTACAAAAGTCACTTCTTGTACTAGTTAACCATATACACTCAAAACTTACTTTTGATGCTATACAGGGGTATGATTTTTTAAAGTTATTATTTAGTACATGACTTGACCAAATCAGGTTTTAACTATTTATCCACTAAAGGCAATTCACTGACTAATTGAAGACCCTGCTGCCTGCATCATACCTGATAGCCCTGGGGGAGGGAATACTGGATGCCGGTGGAGGGCTGCATGTTTTCTGCTGCTGCCTCAATCACAGTCGGGGCCGGGGCGAGTGCCCGGTGCTGGAAGCTCTCTGCGATGCCCTGAACTTGGGGGCGACGTGGTTGCTGCTGCTGGGATGCAAATATTGGTTCCTGGTCCTCCACACGCCTCTTCATTGTATAAACATACTCAAAGGGGCTACAATGGACAAAGAAAGATGGACGATGAACACATTCAAGAATATAAAGAATAATATGTTGTAGTAAAAAAGGGTCATGGAATGCCAGTAATTATTTAACAAATCACCAGGAGATCAAGATTTTACTGTAAAAGTTAGGGGACTTTACTTTGACAGGTATGAGAAACAACTGGATCTGTTAAAGCAACTTCAGTTAAAGCTTCTATTTTTAACACAAAACAATTGTTGTAACTAAAAAAAAGAATAACAATTTTAATATATTTAATCCACCTATAATGTACAACTAGTTGATACCATGTGCTTTTCATTTTTTTAAAAACCTTTTTAAAAGAGAGTTTAACTATCTGGTACCAAGTTTTTATGGTTACACCACATGACAGTTTTGGAATTGTCCCTAATGCATGTTTGTGTATGTTGGAACTAGCAAATGTATTTCAAGTATAACTTGAATTGAGTTAGTTCACTGAAAATATTTTCTTTTCTCTGTAGTGCCATGACTATTTCTCAGAACAGCTCAGTTATAACTAAAGTCTGAACTCTTACTACTACCATATTAAAGATAGTATCACTAAAGGGGTAATTCTCCCAATGCATTAGTTCCAGTCTTACATGATATTCCAATAGTCAAAAGTCTTGATCTGCCTGATATATAAAAGACCGCAGCCAACACAATTCAATTCAACAACTTAAATTTTAACCTTTATTTATACGTGGCAGTCACACTGAGCCAATGAGAGGGCCTTTTTTTGTGTACCGAGTATACAAATCTGACAAAACCGCAAAGAAAAAACAAACATGCAATTAAGAAAGAAAAGAAAAAAGTAAAACTAACTGCTGTAAAAAGAAATGTTATGAAAATGTCCTATGCAAAATGCTAGGTTGAGAATTTCCCTAAATGGGCTTCGTATCAATCTACAGCAGAATGTCTATGGCAGCTGGTTAGGGACCGCCCTTCAAGTAAAACACGTGTGGTAGGAACATGCTTCTTTGACTTCAGTGTAGAGCTTCTGAATGAAATTTACAAACACACCCTTAGATATTTTAAGGTGGAAAAATTACATATTGTGCCTTTGACATAACACAATAAGATGTTAATACAAAAGATTGTTATATAAAATTACTTAAAGGATGCTTATGGAATTGTTCTTCTCTTAATCCTGCAAATAGACAAGATGTGATGAGACCCCCCACACATTAGATTGTGCTCTGACCTTGCTGAAAACGGGCTAAATACAACTCCTTTAGAAATGGCTCCTGTTGGGATGTGACCCCCCTCCAAACTGAATATGTGCACTTGACTTCTGTTTCTATTATTAACAGATTTCGACAACACTCAAAGCTTGACAGAAACAAAAAATTGTGGTAGTTCTCTGGGGGTGTGGGGGCAGACTGCATTGCTGCAACAGGTGAGAATCATATTCTTTATAAATAGACCACACAAAAATCCAAATAGACATTACTTTGGAAATGTTTCATCACAGACAAAAAATCAGTAAAATCTATTAGAGTAAATTGATATTGTAACATATTGTAAAAAATATTACATTAATATCACAAACATGGCTTAACTTGATTAATCAGTCAGGGGCAGCTCTACTCTCAACACATTTTTTTCGGGAGGAAAAAACTAAGTAAGTGTTCGACGCTCCCTAAAGCAAACGTCATTCGTCCAGCGGGGAGAAGACGACATTGTGCCTCGCTGCCCTGCACCACCAATTTCGGAAAAACACGGCGGCGCTGAATCGCTGTTTTGTCGCATTATCCGGCGTCAAACAACGAAACAACGACGGCAGCGAGACGCCGACGGCGAAGTGAACCGACAAGCGCTTCAAAGAAAAGCCAGAATATAGGTTTACAACGTGCAGCCATGTAGGCGCTGTCTCTCTCTCCTTCTCATCCCCTCCCCCTCTCCACCAAACACCGAGCTTCATATCAGCCATCCGTTCCCCGGTGAGCGGGGCTGGTGGCTGACGTTGGCTAAGTTAAGAGAGCAAGAAAAGAGCCAGAGAGCTAACCCTTTGACTATCTACAGACCGAGCTGTCGGTGGTATTAACTGACAGAAAAGCGGCGGTGTCGGATCGTCCTTAACGGACCCCCGCTCACACCGAAACACGCTGGCTAACTAACCTTGCTGCTCTTAATAAAAACAAAAAAGGTGGAAGAGGTTAAAAAAAAGAAACCCTCCTTCGCGGCTTGGCACCGCAACAACACGGGCTTGCTGTGTAGCTCGTAGCACGTGTTGAAAGGCGGTTAAATGAAGTAAGACGGTCGGTAATTATGATTAGGTCGGTTAGCCGTTTTGGCTAACGCTAGCTTCTTTTCGCATAAACGCCGCGTTAACGTCAAGTTGCGGGAGAAGTTCCGATAGGAGGGGAGGGGGTGCAAACACTCAGCTGTCACACAAACGACTTCACTGCCATTAATGTTGGTCCCACAACGAGCCAGATTCACACAGTAGCATTAAAAACACAACGAGAGTCTCGTCGGGTCAGTATGCACTTAGCCTGTCAGCTAAATCATGGTCGCCGCTGTTAGCTAGCCTCATAAAACTCCGGAGTCTCAACGTTACCCCTCTAAAATGAAACTGGCTCCTTCCGTTTCGCCCCTATTTCCCCCCCATATAAACCAATCACAAACACACACAAATAAGTACGTCAACTTAAGTTTTCTATTGCTGCCTGCCTGCGACGACATTTTTGTTTTCTTCAATAATTCGTATTTTCCCCCTGTTACAAGCTCTAAATTGCCGCTCAACAAACAGCCGGCTTCGGCTGTCGTAGTTTCTGCTCCAGAGCGCCACGCCTCTGGTTCACTGAAGCAGGTGAAACCCCGGAATTACACAACCCGGAGAGGTCTTTTTTGAGAGAATTTGGAGGCACACGCGAGATAAAACAATCTTTTTATTGGCAAGCACGCAAAATCTGAGAAAACGAGCGCTCCGTCGGGTCGGACAACAAGCACGGCTTTAAGGTAAACACTGTTCTTTTATGATTAGTACAAGAAGGGAAAAACTAGGGGCGAAACGCAAGGGGACTTTATCTAATTTTGACTGTGAGGTAACTGTGGGACCGTGCAGTCTCATATGAGGCTAGATTCCTAGCATGCTAGCCTCACTCAAACTAGCTTGTCGTAACTTATTGACGCCACAAGCTCGTGCAGCCGCTACTCAAACATCTCCTGTCAATCATCCAGAATCCGAAAACACATGAACATAGAACCGTGGAAATGCAGTCGGTGTTAACTAGCTCACTACTTGGGGCTGTTCGGCAAGGTTATGTTAGCAGCTAAATGAAATGCTACGTTAGCACAACAACCAACCCCCCCCCCCTATCATCAGTGCAGGCTATCTTCGGCGAGCTAACCAGCTAGCTTCAACTCACCTCGCAGGACTGCCGCCAGCGGAACGGGGCCCAAACCGGCAGAAACCGCTACCCTCGCGTTCGCCTGTGACCGAGCCGCGGGGTTCTGTGATGTGGTCTCAAGTAGGGGGGGGGGAAGAAAATGTCAAAAAATGAAATTGTCCGTAGCGGTGGCGTCGCTAACAACAGTGTATGTATGAAGCGGTCTTCCTTGAACGGAGAGGCGTGTCTTTCCTGAAGGCGGGTTAGGCCCCGCCCACCCCGCGCTCTGATTGGCCCGTTCCGGAAAATGAAAACAAATACAGTATGGACAAGCGGCCACAGGATCTGTCGGTATTCAGCGCAGGTTAAAGGGGGCTTCCGATCATTTTTTTGCAACATGGACCATGTTTTTATGTGTTTATTGTAGTGATCTAGCAGATTTTTTTTTCATTTTAACCCAGTTCTAAGAAAGAAGCAGCAGCCAAGTTCACATGCTATAAACCAGACATGGTCAGGGTCACCCCCTCTGTATTTGTCCTCTACTTTGTGTCTGTCAGGCTCAGAGTTTTCCGAACATATGTTAACATAAAAACACAAAATAAGCCCATATATTCACTGGCGACAGTTGTGTTGGGGGGAGTCCTATTAGGGCAGATGTAGTTAGTGGAAATCAGTTTTAATTTCAGTCACTTGTAATTTTTTTTTTAGAGTTTAATGATACTGTAATCCATGTTGACAGATTAAACATTTTTAATAATACAGTCACGTCATTCATCTAGTACATTTTTTTTATTTTTCAGGTATTCATATACATATCCAGTCATAATTTTTCCCCCACACTACAAATTAATTGAATGTAATTGTTCGTAAAGCGGGGGGGAGGGTATTATTGGATTTGTTTTTATTGTGTGAAGGATATATATATATATATATATATATATATATATATAAAAAGAAGCTCAAAGTGAAAGTTTCATAACAAAGAAGACAGGCATACAATCAAGATAAAACATATATAATAAAACAAAGGAGATACATATATCTTGATATATTAGTTATAAGATAGATACACAACATTTAACCCAGGGTGCTTAAATAGGCAGTAGTCAGTAAAGAAATATTTTCATTATATTTATAGTATCTCAGGTTTTACAATACACTGTTTAATCCACAGTTGTTACCATTGAGCTGTAGTAGCTAACAAGAGCTCACAAGGGGACTGAGGTGTATTTGCGATCTCCTGTACTCAATTTGAACACAACACAATAAGGAATAATTATATGACCAGTGTCTTAAACTGGTGGTTCTTGTGCATTTTCATATCAATGACTTCACAATTTAGTCCACATTTAGCGCCATGGATCACCACAGGAGGAAATTTTCTCTCTCAAACTCAAATCTGAGTATATTTTTATTGCTAGATGTGATTTTTTTCCATAATTCCGTGACTATCTGTGCAACAGGTACATCAATAATGAGACAAAAACAATATGTCACTTTTGCTGCGGAGATATTTAAGAGAAAAAACATTGAACGCCTCCTTTAGCATCATACCACTACTGGTGAGATAAGAAGAGGTACAATTTAAGATCATTGATGCAAGCAGTACAGCATATCATACTTTGATGATAATACTGTACACTCTTCTCAAAACATATCATGGAATGGGACGCAATTTCTAAATGGCCGAACAGGACATGTTAATATTCTATGTTGTTTACAGGTTGCCATCCAGCATGCTCAGTAAGGCAAAATGTGTTGAAGAAATATGATGATAGTGGTCAGAATCACACCCAGCGCCACGGCTGAGGCCTGTTCTGGAGCTGCAGAAGAAGAGAGGAGAAGATCTTGAAGTTAATGTGAACATATACGCTTACAATGCATCACAGATTTCTTTAGAGGGATATAATTGACAAACTTTTACTTTTAAAACATCTCCCTTTTCTCCTGTTTCAGCTAACAATAGAGAGGTTTTACAAATCAGAAACACAAAGTGCTTTTTTTTCCAACAATACATGATAGCCAGATTCAGAATTGTTGGCTTGACTGAATTTGACAAATAAAGTTGTTTTCACAAGAAAACAGAATAATTTATTCATAATCGCCAGATAATGGAACCAAAATAATAACGATTACAACAATGGCTGCTTAGGCTGTCCTTACAAACAAAAAAAGATTGAGTTTTTTTTTTTTTACCATGTGACGTGGTGGGAGCAGCGGTCGTAGTGGTGGCGGTGGTGGATTGGGTGGGGGCGGTGGTGGTGGTGGTTGTGGTGGTGGTGGTGGTGGTGCTCGCAACCGTTGTGGTAACAGGAGTGGTCATGGTGTTAAGTACGCGTGGTGCTGGCGTGGTGACCACGAGGCTCACGGGCCCCGATGAGATGGTGTAGCTTCTGGTGAACACGCTGTTCACCATCGCTCTCTGAGTGAAGGAGCGGCTGCACAGGTCAGGACACTTTTGCGAGGGAAGGGTGGCGATGCATAGATTCACCGTGCACCTAATATACATCTGCACAACGCAAAAAAATCACAAGTTAGCTCCCTAACATTTTAGAACACCATGACATAACTTCAACAGCTTACGAGACGTTAATTACAAACCTAACTGCAAAAATACATCTTGTAAAAAGGTGGTAATTAAAGCTGCAGTAGGCAACAACCCTATCCCAGGAGGATAGCTTAAAAAAACACATTCCAAAATTTATCGTCTCTCTGCTGCCTCCCATCACTTGACTCCTATACAGTCATTGTGTTCGGCTGGTTACATGCTAATTAACCATGATTGGGATTTGTTTCAGTTTCTTATTGTAATTGACATGCATGGTCAAAATGTTTGTGCATTGAATTCAAGGTAGGTAAGTTGAGTTAAATTTCCATCAGGTGAAATTAAGTTTGAACAAGTCTCAATATCTTGAAATGTAAAAGTCTAAACCTAAACTTTTCTCTCTATAGGCTCAAGTATGACATTTGTCTATATGATTTAAAACAAAAAAGCTTTACAATGTAAGTAACATGATGGAGAGAGGGCAACATTGTCTACATTCTGATGTATAAATCATTCAGAGTAGGAGTAAGATGATTGAAGATATATCGAAGAATTTTGACAGTACAGACCATTGATCCATTGTTTTCCATGGTGGCCAAATCAAGGCGGTAGATTTTGGAATTGCTGGCTGTTGTAATAACCTCTATTGTGCTGTCAGAAGCCATACATCTGGAAGAGAAATGGAGGTAGAACCATTTAAGCTAATAGGATAAACTTTATATGCAGCCAAAACAGATTTTCACATTTACAGACACTATTTCAGAGCTGTCTTTTTTTTAATGATGAGCTCCCACTATTAGTGACAAATATTTTATTTGTTACTGACCCACGATCCAGAAGTGGGGAGGATACAGCAAAATCTTCTGTCTCGGACTCTATGCATTTGCTCACTACCATCTCAGCTCGTTCAATTGAGCAGTCGGACATCACGTGGAGGTCCAGCTGCTTGATCTTTGAGCCAATGGCCGGGGAACCACTAGAGGAACCACTGGAGGAACTGTTGGAGGCTGTGGTGGTCGTATTGCAGGTACAACCAGTAGAGGTGGTGGAGGTACTGTTGGAGGTACTGTTGGAGGTTGTGGAAGTGGTGGAGGTACTGTTGGAGGTTGTGGAAGTGGTGGAGGTACTGTTATTGGTGGAGGTACTGTTGGAGGTACTCTTGGAATTTGTGGAAGTGGTGGAGGTACTGTTAGAGGTGGTGGAGGTACTGTTAGAGGTGGTTGAGGTACTGTTGGAGGTTGTGGAAGTGGTGGAGGTACTGTTAGAGGTGGTGGAGGTACTGTTGGAGGTGTTAGATGTACTAGAGGTACTATTGCAGGTGCAGCTGGTCGAGGTACTGTTGCTCTCTGGAGGCGATTCTGCAGCTCGACGAATTCTGTTGTGGCGCAGCCTTGGCGTCCTTGTGAACCTCGCCATGGGCCCCTCTCCTGGAAAGTGGAATTCCATCCAAAACCTAACCTCACCAAAGGTTTCTTTTTCTGTGGGCATGCCGATCTTATACTGTGGTCCTTTGGCTACGGTTCCGGGAATCCGACAGGCCAGGGGGAGGATGAGGGACGGCTTGCGGCTCACCATGGTGTATGGACGCACACTCTTCAAAGTGTTGGTGTAAACCAGCTCTGAACCAGAGTGCTGGAAAACAGGAGAGAAAGGTGAAGGTCTAAAGTTTAAATTGCATTAATAAACATTCAGCTGTAAGATCTATACCAGGGGTCACCTGATTCTACTAATCAACCATTAGAGCCCTTGATAAGGACCTTTATTTGTATAAATCAGGTGTGTTACTGCCTGGTTGGAACAAAAACCTGCAGCCATAGTAGCCCTCCAGGACCAGGATTGGTGACCTCTGATCTGTACCAATGCAAAGTGACTTTTAAAACCAGATTATTTTAATGAAAAATGCGGTTTAACATTTCCGGTCAATTTTACCAGGGCACATAACTGCAGCAAGGTGGAAATTAAAACCACTTGAGGTCAGCAAAGTCTACATTTTCATGGGGTGTTAAGTTGTTCTTAAAGTACATTAAGTACTATTGTGGTCCTTCCCTTATCACCATAAATAGATGAAGATATAAGATTCAGTAATTTGCATTGTGGTTTACATAAGAAAGGTCTTTTTGATTATAAGTAGGTCTAAGTGCCATATAAAAAATGTCCCATGTTTCAAAACACACACACACACAGCTCATATTCACAAACTGCTCCTCAAAAGCTATCAGGACTTTTGTGAAGGTGTGATGTCACAACTATCAAGGTCAGAGGTTCATTAGTGTAGAAAGACACAAAGAAAAGATTTATATCAAATGTTGAATGAACCATTGGACTAAAAAAAGGAACCCTAACATCAGTTTCTATAATAGTAGTAGTTAGGCAGTCATGATTAGGTGAAATGCAGCTTCCGTTACCACGGCTCTGGTGCCGCAGCCGCTCAGGGAGATGCGTGCCGTCAGGTGTGTGCTGTTGTAGCTGACGGGACAGGTGGGGCTGTTGAGCTGCAGCTCGGCCAGGTTGATGTTCGTCAGCGACGTGACGGGAAGCACCAGGGTCATCGCCTTGTTGTTGCAGTTCAGCTCTGCATGATCATCATCATTATACAATAATTCACATAGATAACGAGTACTCAAATTATTAGGCAACATTTGAATTATATGCAAGAGTTGATTATAATAAAGTGTAATATTTCTCTGACCTGTACCAATAGGTAGGGACCTCAAATGTCCTGGAAATATTAAGAAAAGCATGTTATAGTTTTCACTGGTGTATCAGGTGTTACTGATAAAGCATTCTTAAGAAATTTTGCAGGAAGCTGAAGGTCTTACTTTGAAAAAGCCACAGGCATCTGGGCTCTGACTGCAAACTGGAAAGACAAGACGTGCAAATCAGACTGCGTCGTGCACTAAATATAGAACTTCAGAGTAGAATTTTACATTTCTATCTCATGCAAGGGTTCAGATATGAAGGCGCTCACTCAATCACAGATATATTTATTGATGGTATAATTCCATCAGTTAAAGAGATATTTGCAATTACGAAACTTTGTCTACATTTCAAATAGTTCATAATGGAATTTCTACTATTTATAAAAAAACTTTCATATGAAGACTTGCATAATTAAATGTCCCAGACACTGGTACATTCCTCCCAAGTCTATAACCGGGATGAGCCTATTGAAATCTTACTTAAATATAAGTACAGAACTATTACCTGGTGAAATTACTTAAAGTATTAAAAGTAGAAGTACTTGTGTATCTGCCATTATTAACACTGATGAATCAGTGCATAAGCAGCAAAGGATCTGAGCCCATTTGCCCACCACTGGTAATGGGCTTAAAAACCTTAACATTCAAGTGTGACTTTAGATCAGATTAGAACACCAATGATCCAGGTGAATCCACTTTCCCAGCTTACCTGTCGGTGTTTGCCACGAAGCAGACGGGCAGCAGCTGGGTCAGGTTGTTGTCGGAGCGGATCCAGCCGACGGTCATGACCGACAGGGGGCCGACAGACTTGATGTTAGTCCTCAGGATATCAGGAGAGCCGACCACTGCGATCTCTGAAACACTACGGATAGAGAGATAACCGTTCGGATCTGTATTTAAAACACTTGGCTTAAAGGCCTCAGGGCGCCCTTGGTAACTCAGACATTTAATTATTGTTCCTGATTGGACCAGCTTCAGAACTCAATGACTCATAAACAGCCTATAGACCCTTTTAGGATCAGGTACAGTTAATGATGATGGATGAATGCCATGTACATTTTCCAAATTCGTTCCCCCCGTTGTTTAGTGCAGATTGGTTCAGCTATAATTCAGTAGTTTCTTTGTACTGAAGGAAGAATTCATCATTGGTGAGTTGGCAGTGTAGTGTTGGGGGGGGGGGGGGGGGGGTCACTGAAACATGCTTCGGGCACACGTTTAGACACACCTCTCCAGTTCGGACAGGAAGTTGATGTTGAACGTCACCTCCTGGTAGGGCAGCACAAACAGAGTGGAGTCCCTGCTGGGGGTCGCACCCGTCGCCACGGGTTCAGCGCTGCAGGGGGAGGACGCCTTCTCCACTGGAGGGAAGGAATGAAGAAGAGCCGAGTAAGTGAGGAGCATAGAAACACCAATCAGAGGAGAGACTCAGAAAGAAGCTTGAGAAAGGAGGTAAAACTATATTGAGATGATCTTGTTTATATGAGTCTTGTTAGGTCTAAATTTGAAATAAAAAAACAGGAAAGTGTAAAATATGGAACATTTAAATGGGACAAAAGTAAGGAATCCAGTAATGGTTAACGTCATAGACTTCCAGCTTTTCTACAGTAATGGACATAAATGAAGTTTTAAAGCTGATCTGAACTATTTTTCTGGTTAATTGACCATCGTAGAACCACTGTATATCAGCATGGAGGGAAGCTGATGACTGGGTCTTTATTTAGTTCTACAGCGATGGAGAACCTGGTGGTCTACACCTAGTTAGTCAGAACCTGATGGTCTACACCTAGTTAGTCAGAACCTGGTGGTCTACGCCTAGTTAGTCAAAACCTGATGGTCCACGCCTAGTCAGTCAGGACCTGATGGTCTACACCTAGTTAGTCAGAACCTGGTGGTCTACACCTAGTTAGTCAGAACCTGGTGGTCTACACCTAGTTAGTCCGAACCTGGTGGTCTACACCCAGTTAGTCAGAAGCTGATGGTCTACGCCTAGTTAGTCAGGACCTGATGGTCTACACCTAGTTAGTCAGAACCTGGTGGTCTACACCTAGTTAGTCAGAACCTGGTGGTCTACACCTAGTTAGTCCGAACCTGGTGGTCTACACCCAGTTAGTCAGAACCTGATGGTCTATGCCTAGTCAGTCAGGACCTGATGGTCTACACCTAGTTAGTCAGAACCTGGTGGTCTACACCTAGTTAGTCCGAACCTGGTGGTCTACACCCAGTTAGTCAGAACCTGATGGTCTACGCCTAGTTAGTCAGGACCTGATGGTCTACACCCAGTTAGTCAGGACCTGATGGTCTACGCCTAGTTAGTCAGAACCTGATGGTCTACGCCTAGTTAGTCAGAACCTGATGGTCTACACCTAGTTAGTCAGGTATTCATCCTACAGGAAGATGATCCAGATCCTACCTCTGGACTGTCAGATGAGACATCAAGATGTTCTAAAACTTCTGACTGGTATTGTGTAATGTATTGTATAGTTTTGACTGGTGTATGTATTGTATAATTGTATAATACCACAACGCCTACGAAGGATTGCCAGACTCACCGGTGAGAGACAGATGCACAGGAACAGCACTGAGGGGTTCGTTGTCTGTAACGCGTGCTGTTTTGGGAACAGGAATCCGGTCCTCTGCCATCAGATAGATTAAATACTGTCCTTCCGGCGCGTTCCCGTTGAATGTCAGCATGCATTTCTCCTGGTAGAGAACATAACGTGTTGGATAAACTACCACAGAGGTTGTGTTGTTGGGGGTGATCTGGTCAGGTGGTTTTATTCTTTCAGAATGACCTCGTGTAGCTCTATGAAGGCGTGCTGAGGGCAGTCGCGACACTCGCCCTGGTCGGCGCTGGCGAAGCGGCATCGCACCTTGTCCCCATCCAGGTCCTTCACCGACAGGTAGAAGTGGTGCGGGCAGTCCACGCGGGCCCTGAACGCACCACGAACACAGGGAGGACAAACACAGAGGGAATAAAAGTCTTGAAATCATACGAAACATGCTGAGTTTCTCCTTTTTTCCGTCTGACCCACTGATGTACCATTTTTTAATGTGTTTTCTTTGTTTTCTCTTTCTCAGGACATGCAGCCACTGAAGGTTCTTCAGTTGTTGATGGATCCTGTCACCTCATCCTCCACACACACCACAATTTATTATGTTTATGTTCTTCTATTTAACCCATAAGAACCCAGACCTATTTATCATTAAAGGAAAAATCTGTAGGTTATACTATGAGTCAAGTGGGCCACGTAAAACACATTTCTAAAGTTTTTTTTTTTCAGAATAATAGTTTTTATTCCCAAAGATCTATATTTTGACATTTATGTACCATTGAGCACTAGTGGTAAACATATTCCATATTAGGATGATTAGTATCGGTCACTTTGGGACTTAATGAGTTAAGTTCAGACATAAAACCTCATAAGGAAGAGTCTGGGGGAACCAACATTCTTGTTACACTGGTGTCACTGTGGGTCCTTATGGGTTAAATGTCATAGTCAACTTTTCTTTTTCTAATGTAACTGGCATTAAACTGGCACTAGAAGAAGGGAACATATCTCACCTGTATTAGCCGCTCTACACTGGCTTCCTGTGAAATCTCAATAGAATTCAAAATCCTGCTTCTCACCTATAAAGAGCTCAATGGTCAGGCTCCATCCTACCATAGGGATCTCTTAGTCCCATATCACCATCCAGAACATTACACTCCCAATATGCAGCTTATTGGAGGTTCCCAGAATTTCTAGAATTAATACAGGAGGCAGAGCTTTCAACTATCAGGCTCCTCTCCTGTGGAATCGTCTTCCAGTGTCAGTCCTGGGGGGCAGACACCCTTCCTATATTTAAGAACTGGCTGGCCTAGTCATAGTTCTGCTGTGATAGGTTAGTCTGGTCCTCATGAGATGCTCTGAGCTTCTTTTTCTACTGATGATCCACTATTGTACTTTTAAATCTGCTGTGTTTCCTGTGTTTTCTCATCCACAGAGCATGCTGCAGTGCAGCCACTGAGGGATCTACAGATGTTGGAGGGTCTGATGCTGTCCTGGTGAAACCTGGAAGCTGTGATGGATCCTGCTCCTCATCCTCCACTTACACCAACATTCATTACATTTCTGTTTGTCTGTTTGTAACGTCCAATTTTCCCTGTAATGTTCCCTTCTCCTTCATCTACTGCAGTAGAGTTTTTCCTTGCACATTATGAGGGCCTAAGAACAGGAGATGTTGGGTTGTTTTTGTACAAACTGTAAAGCCCTTTGGGGCGATTTTGCAGCTGAACAAAGAAAATGACTTGACTGGACGTGTCAAACAATTAGGAATAACAGAGAAATGTGTGTGTTTCCTTGACCTAATGATGTCAGTAGCTTAACAGTAGCTTTCTCCACTGTTAATTCACTTCTATTCAGTCCAAAATTGAAACTTCTTGTAATACTAATAAATGCAAGTACATCATGTTAGTGGCGTCAGAACTTCAACTAAAACCCAGAAAAGTGCAGATATGGGACCTTTAATTAAACAGCATCAACTTCACAGCACAGGGGTGTAATAATAATGTGTGAATAGTGTTGTATTTACAGAGTTGTTGGTGGTTCTGTTCGGTTCATACCTCAGAGGAGGAAGGAGGGCGACATACGGAGGTTGGTTGAGTCCTCCGGTGTTCTCCCGAATCTTCGGTTTTGCGTTCAGAGAAACGTAAAGTCCGGTCTTGTTCCTACACATTTAAGAAAAGAAAAATCTTAAAATTACATCATCTTTAATATATAGTGCTTTTCTTTGGGGGGGACTTTCTCATGACCATTTTTAACAGAATCTTCTAATGGGCTGTGTGTTTTTACCAAGGCAATTATATTTTATTGTTCATTTTGGCTCCTAATTTGACTTCTAAATTATGAATGCATTCCTTATTTATTAATAGAATTAAAATTGTATAATTAGTAAAATTACTTGAAATATTAATTTCAACTGAGGAGTCTTAATAATTAAAATAAACCCACAAATTGCTGCGATTATGGAGCCGTTTTGTAGATATTTGACTTCTATCCAGATAAAATGACCAAAAAGCCAAAAGAAAAAAGATTTTCCCCTTGTCGACTTCACTTATTTACGAGTTTCATTCATAAAACATGAAGCAGCCTCAATAAGAAACGGATAAAACAAAAGTTGATGTCCTGAAAGTCAGAATATGTGTCGTACCCTAACAGGATGTCAGCTCTGTAGTTACTGGGCACGGTTTTCTGCCACTGGCGGACACACCAGCCAGAACCGGGCTTGGCGCCGGTGAACGGGAACGAGGTGGCGTGGACCTGACAGGCCTCGCCTGCAGAACACAGGCCCGTCAGCGCCGGACACGGGTCGGGGGCGATGGCCGAGAAATGAGCCCGGACCTGCAGAGACAAACAGGACAGACACACGTTTGGCCTCAGGTCAGTTTTCCAAACCATAAAACTCAATGGTCTCTATTATATTTGTAAGTAATACAACAAAATGCAGTAAGGAGCATTTATAGCCCATCATTATTATTATTATTATTATTATTTATCAGCAACAGCAGCAGGGACAGAACAATGCAAGGAAATAGAGATTGCAGTAAAGAAAATACAATAAATTAATATAATATATACAATACAATATAATATAGCTGCACCATATATTAGCTTTAGCAGTGTTTACTGTCATCCTTGTAAAAGCCCATAGGTTATTATAATAGGATTTCAACCCTAAAATTTTAGTTAAATTTATTTTTTAATGATATGATATTTATAAATAAAAAAGTTTGTGTTTTAAACTAATTATGAGGAGATTTATATAAGGGTTCTCATATGATCAGTATGTAAGGCAATGACATACATACTTGTATGTCATTGTATAACTATAAAAACTGTTTAGAAGATAAACATGTTATAGACTAGTTTAATATTCTATTCTATTTATTATTTTGTATAAAAAAGATCATACAGAATCTTGATTTTTGTGAAAACAAATGGTACAAATGGGCTCTTAAATGACAAGAAACCAACGTGAACACAAAATGTACATTTTGAGGGATCTGATCTTCTTAAAACTGTATTTAAAAATGTTGACTTCTTTATCTTGATAACCTTTGATTTATCAATGACCCCTGTACAATTAAAAAAAAATATATATATATAATTTATTTTAAATAAATACAATATAAAGTATGTTTCATCATTTAACATTCTAAAATGAATCTGGATGCAAATGATGCAATATAATGGAGGAAATCATAACTCTAGATTCCTTTGGGCTTTTAAACAGCAGCAAACGATTATTAGTTTATTATTGTTAATAATAATAAAAAATGTGTAAAGGATAGGAAAACGGAGGCCCACCGTTTGCCCCCCGCTGTCCTCCAGGGGCACGACGTGGACCGTCATCCCCAGAGAAGAAGCCTCGCCGGCGGGGAGGAAGCAGCAGAGAAGCAGGAAGCTCAGGTCGAAGCCGCCCAGCCTCCAAACTGAAAGGAGGTTTAATACAGGACGTTTATGTCTTAAATGAACACACCACTCACATCCTTCACTTATAGGAACATATACTCAACTTATAGACGTATGAATCTAAACCAGGTACATACATCAAGTATTTCACCAGTTTTTTTCTTATAAATCAAATTATCTTATTTTCACGACCATATGGGACCGTACAGAAAGACTCAGTTTCAGATCTGTGTGTCATTACTGTATTTAACACACACATAAGGAACCTAACTATAGGGGAGGGTTTATATATAGACAAGTGTGTGTATTTAAAAATAGAGCGGGGTAATGTCATCAATCAAACCATCAAAGTCCTCATCCTCTGTTTCTGATTCCAAAAGCAGCTAAATCTCCATCAAACATGCCAGCTTCACTTTCTTCACCATCAGAGTCACTTTCCTCTAAATGATGCGTTATAATCTGCTGGAAGTTGCTGTGCTACGTAGTCCTGGTCTGGATGGAGAAATGGCACCGAAACGAAAGCACCAAGATGTAAATGTTCAATTTTCATTTCTTCTGCTGCTTTACTGCTTTTAGTCTAATGGTGACCGCCAGAACGCTTCCCCCACTCGTTCTTTGCTCTGTTATCCACTGATCCAGTCTTTGCTCTGTGATCCACTGATCCGGTCTTTGCTCTGTGATCCACTGATCCGGTCTCTGCTCTGTGATCCACTGATCCGGTCTTTGCTCTGTGATCCACTGATCCGGTCTCTGCTCTGTGATCCACTGATCCAGTCTCTGCTCTGTGATCCACTGATCCAGTCTGTGCTCTGTGATCCACTGATCCAGTCTGTGCTCTGTGATCCACTGATCCAGTCTCTGCTCTGTGATCTACTGATCCAGTCTCTGCTCTGTGATCCACTGATCCAGTCTGTGCTCTGTGATCCACTGATCCGGTCTCTGCTCTGTGATCCACTGATCCGGTCTCTGCTCTGTGATCCACTGATCCAGTCTCTGCTCTGTGATCCACTGATCCAGTCTCTGCTCTGTGATCCACTGATCCAGTCTTTCCTCCAACTCGTACCACCTGTCTTATGTCTTAAACTCAGCTGTGTAGCTGATTTCCTTCAGTTTAAACTGTGCTTTATCAGCGTGTCTCTTTACCATTTTCAGGTTGTTAAACAACGATGTTCTGCATAACGCACACCCCCGTTATTTTATCTACAATCCATGCCCACACTTCCCCTACATACATACATGGGGCGCACCAACATTTTGAAGAAAATATAAGACTTTAATGTGGCCTTATAGTCATGAAAAAACGGTAACCCAGGTCTTACCCAGCATAATGAGTCTCCACACGTTAAAACAAAGATGTAGTTTGGCGTCTGTGATGAATCAATGATGTGAAGACCTGATGGAATTGTTCTGGTCCAGCACCTGTGAGATAAATGAAGACAGATGACGGATGTTTGAGTCATGACGTGTTTTTTCAGTCTAATTACATGTGTCAGTCAGCCGAGTTCTGACTATGTTGAGAATGTTGTGAAGTTGTAATTAATCACAATTTTGCATTTTTCTCTCACTGAATAATAAAAAATCTTCATTTGAAAACGGCATTTGTGCTCACTTGTCTTGTTTTTTCACTAATATTAAACATTTTTTGACGACTGTCTATAATAAAAATTGAAAAAGATGCATTCTTTGGACGCTGACAGACGCTCCAAAACATGACAATGATTACGAAATATATGAAAAATGATTTTGTCAGGAACAATATAAAATCACAGTAAAGAATAAATAGACATTCTTGAGATTTACTTATATACAAGCGTTTTTTTTAATACTGATTCTAAAATCAAATATATTTCCTGTTTTTTATGCATTTTTTATCTTATTCCCTTTAACGTAATTCCTTATCAGGATTTTTTATCTTTTATTTTAATCATAAAAGATCTTTGTCTGTGTTTTTCTGCTTTATAATCTTGAAGTGTATTGAGTTTCTACAAAGTTTTGTTTTTGCAATACGTCCCTCATGAACACATTTGACTTCTGTTCTGTTTAAAGGCAAATTCCAAAAACAGGTTAGAAAGTGGAATGTAACGTCAGGGCTGGTGAGGAACGTCAAAAAAATGTTTGGTAGCACTTGGATAAACTGGAAGGTTCAGACTGAGAAATAGATTAATGCTTAAAATATGAATAATGAATCATTATTAATAACAGAAATCAGCTCAGACGTTTAAGAGACAAAGTAAAGGATCAACATCGATCCATAAACCAACATGTCTGCCGTCCCCATCAGCCAGAAGTAAAAAGTATAAAGTATAAAAATTAAAATTACATCTTAATATCTGACAAATTTCACACAAATTGCATAGAAATTTTGAAAAAGTAATAATTTAATATCATTTATATATATATAATATATAAAATGTAACCTAATATATAGACAATAATGAAATAGTCATATTACATAAATTATAAAATGTGTATAATCTGTAATAATTTATTATATATATTACAATTACATGAATAGATTGTATAATTTATGAAATAATTTATCATTTATATATATAATGAAATATAATGTAATAAATATATATACAATAATAGTAGTCATATTACATAAATTATCAAATTTGTGATTTATTATAATTTATATATATTAAGAAATATAATGTAATATATATAGACAATAATAGAATATTCATATTACATACATTATAAAATCTGTATAATCTGTAATAATCTATTATAATTTATATATAATATAATTTATGAAATTACACTTAAGCCCAAAATGATTCATACCCCTGTCAAATACAAGGGATTTCTTTATTTTTTCACTTACAAATTAGTATTTCATACAGTTTTTACTCAAAAAGGACACAAAGAAATTCTGAAGCCATAATTGATTTGTGTTTCGTTAGAATGTGGAAATAAACGGAGTGAAAACCAAAAATCACATCAACAAATGACTATGATATAGAAAGCTCCTGGCAGGGCATGCTGGGAAATCTGTCTTTATATATATATATATATATACACACTTAATAGTTGGAGACTTTATTTGTCTTCTATTTAAGTAGTAATAAGTAGGAGCATGAATAATTTGGGGCTTTAGTGTATATGAACAATAATAAAATAGTCATATTACATAAATTATAAAATCTGCATCTGAACAGTGACTAAGCTGTAGTTTTTTCTCTGAAATGCAGAGTGAAGTATAAAGTAGCATCAAAATGTAAAAAGTAAAAGTACAAATACGTCAAAATTGTACATGTACTTTTTAATTTTCCACCAGTGGTTATAACTGATATATATAACTAATAATTTTTTTATTATTTAATTGGGGTGATGCCATTCATCAGCCTCTTTTCTAACTTTATTCAGCATAATTTTGCATTTTTTGGGGGGTAAATTCATTTTTTTGTCTCTGTCCGGGCATTTTCCCGAAGTAAAACTTTAGTTTGCTGATCTGTGATTTTTCATGTTTCACAGCGTTGATGTGATAACTCAGAAACACCACAGCTGCTTGTTAAACGTCCTCCAGATGTTTTGCTGCTGTGCAGCAACCAGATTGCAGAACTTCTTCTGCAATTCTTAATGCACTACGAGGCATGTTAACCCATTTTATGCTTAATTGTCTCTAAAATCCTCAATTATTGTTTCCAACTGTATTTGTTTGTCTATAATGCGATTTTAAGGTCTTGTGTAAACTACATTAAATCACCCTGGTCTAACATGTACTTTATATATTTTTATATTAGAGCAATCCAAGTTGGGTAAAAACTGTATTTTTTGATTCACTGTAAATTTAAGGTTTAATGAAAAATAATAAATGAAAGCACCCTTTTCTAATTATTAATTCATTATCAAGCTGCTTGATGTTAAATCTGGTGTTTTAGTAGAAAACATACAGGGCACAGTTTAACCCTTAAAAATACACTGAAATGATTCTATAGAAACAGACTGTTGAGTAGTTATGGAACAGACCAGTGATTTTTTTGTGAAATGTTTGCTTGTCTTTGTGTCCAAATGAATGTGTAAATCCCTCAACTTTAATGTAAAATTAAATATATATAAATAAAGGTTAGATGTGGGGATAACCTCAAATAGCTGTGACACCACAGGCACATGTGTAGGTATAAAGATTCTGCTTTTTGGGGGATTTCATTAAAATTCATGTCACTTTCAATGCAACGTCAGAGGAGTTACTGGTGAACAACTGGACTTTTTCCCTGGAGCTTGAAGACGTTTCAGCTTTTATCCAAAACGCTTCTTCAGTTCTGGCCTGATGCTGGAAACCAAGAGCTTATATCTCTGCATCTCTGGATATTTCCTGGTTTCCAGCATTTCCATTGGATAAAAGGTGAAACGTCTTCAAAGAAAAAGTCCAGTTGGTTACCAGTAACTCCTACAATGACCTGGATGAGTGAGCATCTACACAGACGAAATTTCAATGCACTTTAAAGCATTTCAATGATTTAGCATGAAAAAAACCCCAAAACTAAACACTCAAAGTTTTGCATTTCTAACATCGTACAATATCGCTTTTGTATGGACACTGTGTGCATAAAGTTTCAGGACGTCTAGAACCAGATTTCAACCACAACCTCTGCGCTGCATGGAGCCAGCGTCAAGCTCAAAGATAAAACACCAACGCAGAACTAAAACCAACAAAAAGTGCTGCTGTCACTGCTGGGAAACAAAAAAAATCATCTATAAAAACAAGCTTTACTACAACCAAAGTGACGAAAGGCTTAAATAAACTTACTTTTTAATCCAAGAATTAACATTCCTTCTTTCTGCTCCTTTATAGTTGCTGCTGAAAATCAATTCAGCTGATAAGAATTGAACGCTTTGTTTCTCAAGATTGTTGAAGTGAAAACCAAAAAAATCACACCCAACAAATGACTGATATATATATATATATATATATATATATATATATATATATATATATATATATATATATATATATATATATATATATAAAATGTAATGTCTAAAATATAGACAATAATAGAATAGTCATATCACAAATTATAAAATCGGTATAATCTAATAATTTATATATGTAATTTATGAAATATAATTTAAATGTATACATTTAAGCCCAAAATGATTCCTACTCCTGTCAAATACAAGGGATTTCTTTATTTTTTCCCCACTTACAAATTATTTCACTCTTTATCGAATGAGTTGCAAAATGAATAGAAAATATAGTCAATATATTGATGGTTAGAAATAAAGTTTTTTAAAATAATTTCCAGCTGAGGTAATAATGTATCATCATTTATATATAAAACATTTTAAAATAATGTAATATATAGACAATAGAATAGTCATATCACATAAATTATAAAATCTGTAATAATTTAATATCATTTATATATATAATTTATGAAATATAATGTAGTATACACTTAAGTCCAAAATGATTCCTACTTCTGTCAAATACAAGGAATTTCTTTATTTTTTTTCCCCACTTACAAATTAGTATTTCACTTCAGTTTTTACTTCAATAGGACACAAAGAAAGTCTGAAGCCACAATTGATTTGTGTTTCATTAGAATGTGTAAATAAACTGAGTGAAAACCAAAAATCACATCAACAAATGACTATGATATAGAAAACTCCTGCAGGGCATGCTGGGAAATCTGTCTATGTGTGTATATATATATATATATATATATATATATATATATATATATATACACACACACACACACACACATATACACACACACACTTTATAGTTGGAAGTTTTTCTTTGTGTCCTATTTAAGTAAAAACTGAGGTGAAATACTAATTTTTTAAGTGGGGGGGGAAAAAATAAATCAAGAAATCCCTTGTATTTATAGGAATATGAATAATTTTGGGCTTAATTGTATATAAACAATAATAAAATAGTCATATTACATAAATTATAAAATCTGCATGTAAACAGTGATTCAGCTGTAGATTTTTTCCTCTGAAATGCAGATGAGTGACGTATAAAGTTGCATCAAAAAGTACAAAGTAAAGTACAAATACGTCAGAATTGTACATGTACTTTTTAATATTCCACCAGTGGTTATAACTTTTTTAAAATTCAGAGTTGGTTTCACTTAAAAGTTATGATCATTATTACGAGAAAACCTCATTTTAAGATTTCATTGACTCCACTTTTATCATTTAACTGGTTTAGTTTGTCAGTTTTGGTTTCTACACAACTTAATTTACATAATATTAGTCCAGTATGATTCCAATACTAAATATGAATGATAAAGTCAACACTACAGACCAGCTGTATTGCTTAAACCTAGATACGTTTACTTTGGTTGTATCTACACATCCACTACTGCAGAAGTGAAATAAACCCATTACCTTCAGAGTCCACTTCTGAACGATTAATCCACTGGCTTCACGCACAAACATCGAGATTATTCTGCGACCAGATCTACCTTCATACGAGCGACGCGAGGTGGAGTTTGGAGACGGAATGGAGCAAAACCGGCCGAACCGGACGTCATTGCAGCAGCATGACAAAAGCTGCACGTCAAGACACTCCCAATTTACTCTGATTTGCATTTTCGAATCGCTTCGTCGCTAAACAGAAAGTGTTAAGAAAACTCAGTAGAACTGTGAAGGAGTCGTCGTTTATTAAGAGAAAGAACAGTGTTCTCAGGGATGGGGGGTACAAGTGTGTTTTATTAAAATTTTTCCCTTAACCCCCTTGATAGAAAAAACAAGTGCTCCTGGTCCTCTCTAGTAGTCACATGATAGTCTCATTAAGAACTTTGCTCCTGTACAGAAGTGTATTTTTTATATTTTCTGGTCAGATTTCTAGTAAATATTACAAGAATTAAACTCCACACACCCACACTCACTCACTCGCTCACATTAGGATCATTCAGCATTAATGTTTGGTCAGAAACAGAATCAGTCGGTCCCAGCCTAAGAGGAGAAGGAAAGGGGGGTTCCAGAGGGAGTTTGGTCACAGAAGAAGAAGAAGAGAACGTTCTTCCTCTCAGATCCAACAGTGAAGGAGTCAACCTCCCAACTTCTACGATTCAGACGTCCGTCACTGGCCGTTCTTCACGTTCAGCATTTTCTCCTGGAATTAAAAGATAAAAAAAAGACCTCAGAATTACAAACTTGGCAAGAGAGTTGGAGGAAAGATGATAAATGCATGTTAACCAGTTCTGTAAATGATCGACACACCCTCTGTCACTTGCAAGTGATGGATAAAGAAAAGGGATAGTTCGTAGTATTCAGCTGCATCTAGTGGAACAAAATGGCCAGAAATAGATATATAATATTCATGTTTTTAGAGTATATATTCCATTTATGGACAATTGTTCATAAACTTGTTATACTGATAATCGTTCATTCTGGCTGTGAATGCTGCTCTCTCAGAGTAGAACTTAGTTCCAGAGTTTGTCAGATTCCATTAGATCCAGGTTAAAAATCCAGCTAAAACTCCCAATAAACAGACCTTAACATGTAGCTGAAAACCAGCTGATCTGGCAGCAGCTGTCATCCTGTCACACTAACAAATACGTCATAAAACACAGAGCAACAGCCAGGAGCATGGAGGAAGGCAGCACCACAGCTATGAGCATTAACACCATGTGATGGAGAAGTCAGTACTGACCCAGACTGAACCTTAAGGACTACAGTCCTGCTTTTATTTTACCTATAAACACCATTTAAGCTGCAGCTTTGGAGAATATTCTGCAAAATATTAAAAAATATTCAGAAAAAAAAGAATTATGTTTAACTATGAATTGAACTGGTTCATTTTAAAACTTGTGAACTTAACTTTGAACCATTTCATGTATAAAGTGAACTTTCCAACACTGTAGAAACATTGTTTGGGGACCTGGTCCCCACAAAGATAAAGAAACAGCTCCATGTAAGCTAATAAAACCACTATTATTTAGATGATATTAACAAACACCACCACCACAGCTACTAGAGAACATCACAGAAAAACTCCTTGACTTGACTCAGTTCGAACAGATTGACTCAAAACAGTGTTAAAACGATTCAGAGGAGACTCCATCCTTTAGAAAACACACAGATTCTCATTCCATACGTCATAAAACACAGAGCAGCAGCCAGGAGCATGGAGGAAGGCAGCACCACAGCTATGAGCATTAACACCATGTGATGGAGAAGTCAGTACTGACCCAGACTGAACCTTAAGGACTACAGTCCTGCTTTTATTTTACCAATAAACACCATTTAAGCTGCAGCTTTGGGGAATATTCTGCAGCTGCTACTAGTGTGGACTGAATGGATGAAACAACGTGTTAGGAAATGATGGAATTTAGAGGCTGTCACCTCAATACTAAACCCTGGTTGATAAGGAGTAAAACTGGATAAAAAGATGATGCAAAGTTAATACATCAACCACATAATAGTGGAAATTAATAGTAATATTTTTACTTACAGGAGCATATAAAGAGTGAAAAGCATTGGTCCCAGCACAGAACCATGTGGAACTCCACAACTTTTGTATTTGGAGGCTGTCACCTCAATACTAAACCCTGGTTGGTAAGGATTAAAAACCGGATAAAAAGATTAATCTGATGCACAGTTTAAGGTTAAAAAGTAATAGTTTACAGCAACAAAAAAAAAAAAGAACTATGAACTAGTTTGTTATTGTAAACCTAATTCAAAAGTGAATGATGAACTGAATTGGTTCATTTTAAATTGATGAACTGAACTGAATCAGTGTCACACACACACAAAGAAAGGAGGATCTTACTTTGATCATGGTCTCCAGCTTGATGGCGTCGGCAGCAAACTTGCGGATGCCGTCGGACAGTTTCTCGACGCCCATCCGGTCCTCGTTGTGCTGCCAGCGGAACGCCTTCTCATCCAGGTGGATCTTCTCCAGGTCACAGGCCTTAGCTGGAAAAAACAACAACAAAACAAAAAGATAAAGTAAAGCACTAAGAATCCTGAACATGGCACAAGTTTTCTCCTTTTTAATATAAAATGAAAAGGAAATTATACATTCTTAAAAAGAATCCTATAGTCACCTCCTCTGTTCTGCCCTAATAGTATGAATAATGGCTATTCACACATGTATGTTTTATCTTTTGACAAATAGTCACAAATATAAACTGGGTTTATTTAATAGGGAAATAAAAAATATTTTTTTGGGTCAAAGGTTTGAGGAATTAATTGTGATTGACTTTTAAACCATTAAAATAATTAAGTCACTTTTCATATTTAATAAGCACATTGCTATTGATTTGGCAGGACATTCAAGACACATCATCAGTTCTATGGTCAGCATACAGTAGATATTAAAAAAAAATGACAATATGGCAGGTTTTAGTCAAGTCGAGATGAATATCACATCTTTTTCCACTTTCAGCTACTGAGATAAGGTGTGGACGCCGTCCTAAATGGGGACGTGGCTGTTTTCCAGTTGAACCAACTACATTACTCATGTTAAACCGGTTTCCTCACAAGTGTCTGAATAATCTCAAATTTCTAGTTCAGTTTCCTTCCAGCACATGCCACAGTCATACGCAGACATCAGTCAAGTGGAAGACTTGAAAGAATTTGCTAAGAAAACAGTGAACACAGTCATTATCAAGTAGAAAAAAAAATTGCACAACAGTGTCATTACTAATGACAGGACGTCAGTTCAAAATATGACGATGCGAGGAGAAGAAGAAGAAAACATCCAAGCCTGGCTTTATTTGCTAGAGAGACTTTTTGAAAAACGGCATGTGGGGGAAATGTGATCTGGTCCAATGAAACAACGACCTGCCAGAACAAAGGGGATACCTGATGAAGCGTGGGAACAAGCTGCACATTAAAGTCTTATATTTCCTTCAAAATGTTGGTGCGCCCTATGTATGTCTGTATGTATGTAGGGGAAGTGTGGGCATGGATTGTAGATAAAATAACGGGGATGTGCGTTATGCAGAACATCGTTGTTTTAACAACCTGAAAATGGTAAAGAGACACGCTGATAAAGCACAGTTTAAACTGAAGGAAATCAGCTACACAGCTGAGTTTAAGACATAAGACAGGTGGTACGAGTTGGAGGAAAGACTGGATCAGTGGATCACAGAGCAGAGACTGGATCAGTGGATCACAGAGCAGAGACTGGATCAGTGGATCACAGAGCAGAGACTGGATCAGTGGATCACAGAGCAGAGACTGGATCAGTGGATCACAGAGCAGAGACTGGATCAGTGGATCACAGAGCAAAGACTGGATCAGTGGATCACAGAGCAGAGACTGGATCAGTGGATCACAGAGCAGAGACTGGATCAGTGGATCACAGAGCAAAGACTGGATCAGTGGATCACAGAGCAAAGACTGGATCAGTGGATCACAGAGAAAAGAGCAAGTGGGAGAAGTGTTTCGTCACCATTCGACTAAAATCAGTAAAGCAGCAGAAGAAATGAAAATTGAACATTTCCCCCTTGGTGCTTTTCTACATTTCTCCATCCAGACCAGGACTACGGTAGCGCAGCAACTTCCAGTGGATTATAACGCATCATTTAGAGGAAAGTGACTGATGGTGAAGAAAGTGAAGCTGGCATGTTTGATGGAGATTTAGCTGCTGTTGGAATCAGAAACAGAGGATGAGGACTTTGATGGTTTGACTGATGACATTACCCTGCTCTATTTTTAAATACACACACTTGTGTGTTTTACCATGCGCACTACGATTAAAAAAAAGTTAGTTTATAATCAAAACTTAAATCACAACCAAACTCAGTTTAGCTCCTGCTCTATTTCTGTATATAAACCCTCCCCTATAGTTAAGTGCCTTATGTGTGTGTTAAATACAGTAATGACACACAGAACTGAGACTGAGCCTTTTAGTACGATAGTGAAAATACAGTGTGTCATAGTCTTGCCCCATAATAGATATTTTTTTTTCCCATATGGTCTGAGATATTGTCTTTTATCAACAGGCTGCTGACCACTGCTCTGATACGTCAACCATTGGTGTGGTACCATAGGGTGGTGGGCTGAACGTCCACCAATCCTCCTGGTGCCAAACAGCTGCAATAGTTGGATGCAGGATAATATCACGACATTGGAAAAAACGCGAGTAACTGTTTATCAATGGTTGAATGGTTTAATGAGATTTTCAAGATCGCCTCTGATGAGAGGTTGTGCTATAGAACAATAGATAAAGAGAATGCTATTTGGATGTATTAGAGTAAGTGGGTGCCCCGTTTTTATATTACTTTTCCTCTCCCTCTTTTCTTTCTCCTTTTATGATGATAATCTGACATTCAGTGGTGTACAAATACATAAATTACTTCACTCACTCTTCATATATAGTGTAAAACTCTGTTAGTCAATATCTGCCTGTGGTCGTCCCTGTTCTATGTTTGTTTGGGGATTTGTGAAAAATCAATAAAAAGTGAATTTGAGAGAGTTCAGACTTTAATCTGGACAAGTGACAGCAGATTTCCCCTCAACAATACGTCAGATTTAAAGCAGTTTTACAAAGACGGCTGAGCAACGATTACCACAATGAGATTTTAATGCTGAGAGACGTCTACCCAGAGACGAATATTTATGCAACCAAGTAAACTCTACGACATCTTCAACCTGTGCAGACAGGTTTTTGAAGAATGTCTGTTAAATTCTGTCAGTAAAGACAGAAGCAGAACATGTGTCCCTGCTGTAGTCGCTTTTTAAGTTACTCATTGTGGACTTTTCGTTTTATTTATAGTTGCCCCCCCCCCACACTGCTGGCTGTACAACAAATCTCCCCTTCTGGGATATTAACGATATCCTTTATCAGACTTGTAAATGCTTCCATTAGCCCTTATACCGGTAAAAAGGGCCCGATTTTCTTTAAATCATTCTGGGTGTTCTGGATCGTACTTTACAAGTTCAACCACAGGTCCTGTGTCAAGTAAATTAAATAAACGGTGTAAGAATACTCAGTGGCTTTAAAGCCCCTTTAGGTCTCAAAAAAACACGTTTGATGCTAAAAAATGTTTTTCATATATTCTAGAACAATATTCTTTGAGTCGGTTGCCTGTGTGGTTTCCCCACAAAAACTGACATTTAAAGCCATTCTGAAAATAAATACCAAGTAGTTTTAATAAGGACACACACACACACACACACCAGTTATTGCTACCAATATAAAGATGGTTTGGTGGTAACATACAGCGCATTATAAACTTTATATATAGTGTATATTATGTGTCTGCATTATATTGTGCGTATATATATATGATTTTTTTTTGTCACTAGTTTGTACAAAGGTCTGATTTAGGAAAAAAAAAATCCAAGAAAATTAATAAATTAGACTAAAATCATTTGTGGTTTAGCTCAATTATGAATCTAGACCAATTTTCATGCACAACGGGATTATATTTAAAAATTGAACATATTTAAATAGAATTTCATATATAACAATTTAACTAACATTGCTTGAAACCAAATCTATGTTTAAACTTTCTTTTTATTAAATCCTATAATCTGCTCTTAAATACACCGCTATGTATTTAATAATGTCTAAATATAAACTGATTTCAGAACTGCAACTAATAATTATTATTCTATCGATCATTAAAACTATTTCTATAATTCAATTTTTAATTTTAATTCAACAAACATTGCTAAAAAAACCAAATATATGGTGCAGCCATCTTTTTATTATATCCTATAATGATATTTAATTTATTTATTCTGTATCTTTATTTCTTGCATTTCTCTGCTGTTGCTAATGCATCCCCCTCCCCCATTGTGGGACAAATAAAGGATTATCAATCAATCAATATTCGGTACCTTTCTCCACAGTCAGCATCTGCGTGACGGTGTCGTGCTGCTCGCTGAGCTCCGCCAGCAGCACCGGCGAGATGGTGAGCAGGTCGCAGCCCGCCAGCGCCTTCACCTGCCCCGTGTTCCTGAAGGAGGCGCCCATCACCACCGTGCCGTAGCCAAACTTCTTGTAGTAGTTGTAGATCTTGGTCACGCTCAGCACGCCTGCAGGGGGGGGGGGGGGGGGGGGGGAGTGAGAAAACAGAAAGCACAAACATGGAATAATTACCGTATTTTCACGACCATAAGGCGCCCTACTAAAAAGCTCAGTTCTGTGTCATTACTGTATTTAACACACACATAAGGAACCTAACTATAGGGGAGGGTTTATATACAGAAATAGATATATAGATAAATATAGTGGGAGCAAAACTGAGTTCGGTTGTGCTTTATTTAAGTATTGATTACAAGGTACTAACATTTAACATTTTCATTTTTTTCTGCTAGCTTTACTGCTTTTAGTCGAATGGTGACCGTCAAAACACTTCTCCCACTTGTTCTCTGCTCTGTGATCCACTGATCCAGTCTCTGCTCTGTGATCCACTGATCCAGTCTCTGCTCTGTGATCCACTGATCCAGTCTCTGCTCTGTGATCCACTGATCCAGTCTTTCCTCCAACTCGTACCACCTGTCTTATGTCTTAAACTCAGCTGGGTAGCTGATTTCCTTCAGTTTAAACTGTGCTTTATCAGCATGTCTCTTTACCATTTTCAGGTTGTTAAAACAACGATGTTCTGCATAAAGCACATCCCCGTTATTTTATCTACAATCCACGCCCACACTTCCTCCTACATACATACATACATAGGGCGCACCAACATTTTGAAGAAAATATAAGACTTTAATGTGCGCCTTATAGTCGTGAAAATACAGTAAACATGCCAGGTGCAGTAAAAACACTCATTCATAAAAAAGTCTACTACTGTGGCTGCAGGTTTTTGTTCCAGGCAGTAACAAACATGATTTAACCAATTTAACCACGAGAGCCATTGATAAGGACCTTTATTAGTAGAATCAGGTGTTACAGCCTGCAACTACAGTAGCCCTGTAGCACCAGGGTTGGTGACCGCTGCCCTAGAGATTATATTAGGTCTCCTTTGCATGATGTGTGTTTAAATTGTCATGCAAAAAAACACATCTGTCCAGAGCTTAAATATAGAATAACAACAAACAATGAGTAACGCACTGGATAATTATTGTTACACAGAGTCCCAGTGTATGAAGCCACCAGTTTTGCAATGAGCTGTTCAAGAGTACTGTTTGAGTAAATGTCAGATGTCTGGATGCTTTGCTGTCACCTTCAGTTATGAAACCAGACACACCCAAAAGATAAATGCCACCTCCACGAGACTAAAGCAGATGCTGAGGTGATTTGCATGTTAAAAAATGGAGGTGCAATAAAGTTTTTTTACGATCATAAGTCATTGATGAGTCAGGAATATCCGAGTGTGTGGAATCAGAATCAACTTCTGCCATTGTAGGACAAAAAAAATAAATGCGTGTGCTCTACCTGGGTCTTCGTGGGGCTCGAAGCTCTTGCGATCCGTGTTCTCCTTGTACCAGTCCAGGATGCGTCCGACGAAGGGCGAGATGAGCGTCACATTGGCCTCGGCGCAGGCCACGGCCTGAGCGAACGAGAACAGCAGCGTCATGTTGCAGTGGACGCCGTGCTTCTCCTCCAGCTCCCTGGACAAGGAACAAGCGGATTTAACACCCTCAATGGGTATAACAGGTCTCAAATGACATTAAAACACCAGCCGATGCAGGAAATAAAACACTAAACACCGTCGCCATTCAAAACCCTCACATCTACCCCCAGCGTGGTTGGGCTTTAACCCTGAGGCTGAACAGGAAGTCACCTGCCGGCCTGGATCCCCTCCCAGGTGGACGACAGCTTGATGAGGACTCGCTCCTTGCTGATTCCGGCCTCTTTGTAGAGGGAGATGAGCTTCAGGGCCTTCGCCACCATCTCGTCTTTATCGTAGGAGAGCCTGTCAAGAGGGGAGTTTTAACTTTAAATATAATTAAGGAAAATCATCCAGTCATTAATTATTTATGTGGTTGTCTGTTCTGACTTCTGCTGATTACAGATTTATCAGTTAATACTGAAGAAGTGGTTCCACTTGTTAATTTTAACAGACACATACACACACACACACACACTATTAACCAGTTTCTTATCCTAGGTGGTTTAAATATATACAGTGAGGAAAATAAGTATTTGAACACTTATTTGCCGCTATATCACACAAATAAATCGTTAAAAAATCATGCATTGTGATTTCTGGATTTTTCTTTTAGTTTATCTCTCTCGCAGTGGACATGCACCTATGATGAAAATTTCAGACCCCTCCATGATTTCTAAGTGGGAGAAATAGCAAAATAGCAGGGTGTTCAAATACTTATTTTCCCCACTGTACATAATTAACTCACCATTTGATATTTCTTGTCAAAATCTGCACAAAATCTGTATTTCTTTGTTGAAATAAAAAGGTACAACTGGACTTTTAAATGACAAGAAACTAACTTGAGCACAAAAAGGATATTAAAGACCTGATGAACGCTTATCAATATTGTTTTTTAAAGCATTTGTTCCCTCCCTGACAATATCACAATGTTCAACACCCTTGAATACTTTAAGGACTTTATAATATTTCCTCATCCTTCCAGAAAGGTCGAACCGCCTCACGCTGGGAAACCGCCCTGAACCCTGTTTAACAGGCTTCTCTCAGCCTAGTACACAACTCCATACACTTCAATCACCTTTACGTAAACCAGTCTCCCGTTATAAGGACTACCACACATGACCACGTGAGCGCGTGCAGGTACCTGGCGTCCACCTCAGACGACACTCGGCCGGGGACTTTCTTCAGGATCTCGAGGCCGAAGCTCACAAACAGCTTGTCCATGGTGTTGGCAACCTGCTCCTCTTCAGACCTGATGAGATATGTTAGGAAAAAAATAAAAATAAATTGCCAAGCTTAGTAGAATTTTCTCCTTTACACATTTGCATTATATTCACAGCTACAATTCTCAACTATAAGATGTGACACTTAAATTGGTTGATTGCGCAACGTCACAACGTTCCATCTCCGGTTTAATACTTTCAGGGCGTCGGGTCGTGCACAGACACTCACCCGCCTTTGGCGATGCCGTATTTGATGGCCTGATCCAGCAGGTGCTGGTAGGCCGGCATCTTGGACGCAGCCAGGATGAGGGACGGGTTGGTGGTGGCATCCTGGGGCTTGAATTCGTCGATTGCTGCAGGAAAAGTGTATAAAACGGTAGTTAAAAGAGGACTGACACATGCTCCTTTTCTATCAAAATGAGCCCCTAACTGTAAAATAATAAATGAGTGATTACAAATTGAATTATATTGATTTTATTTCCCCAGTATCTATGTGCCTGATTCTGCACTGCAGGGCGTGTTGGGATGATTATTGAGGACCGGTGGCACTTGAACTTGGAATAAAAAACAAACAGCTATTCCCGACCTGCCCAGAGGTGTCACTGCGCTTGTGTTAAATCTACTGAACTCTGCTGCTGTCGGGTAGAAAACGGCGCCATCTGCAGTGCAAATGTAGGAGTCAGATTTATATCAGTGTCTCTTCAGGTCACATATAAAAGGAAATAAATTATAATGCAATCTTAAAAAAAAAAAAAAATGCCTTGATATTGTGACAATATTGTAGGATTACCATTGATGGCATGAAAAAACTATACTACAAATGCAATATTTGATGAGTTATAGGAACGTAGATATGAAGACTGAGTGGTATGATGAGATGACTGCTGCATTCAGAATGAATGGGTGAACGAAGACTTTTAGTTGCTGCAGCACCTTCACGGTAATGAGGGGAAAAACAGTGACAGAATAACCACACAGTGCAACCCTTTTCCTAAATAAGCCCCTAATAAAAGTATCAGCAGAGAAAGATCTCAGCTCCATGATATATTTAAGTTATAAAATATTCGAGAGGTTATCATAGCGGAGCTGGAATTAAATCTTTAGAGTCTGCAGTACGAGCCTCTAATAGAGAATTCTAGTTCAGCCTTGACAGAATTTTATTATTAAAAACCATCCTGCTGTTGGTCTCCCATGTTTTTTTCCTGTATTTAATTTGCATGAGCAATGCTTTTCCTGGTTTTGTGTCAGGATTTGATGCAGAGTCGGGTCAGCGCTGCCAGCTCTGCAGCCGCGTGGAGAACAAAGCTTCTCTCTGTTGTCTCTGTCGCAGAAGGCTCACTTATCTCTCACAAAGCATGAAAAAAAAAATAAAAAAGAGAGAGAGTGGACCCTTTTGCAGGGTCAGTGGGTTGGTATTAGAAGCGCGTGATCAACAGTTCACAGTTAAAAAGTGCAGACTGATTACAGTAGAATTCCCCACAGGTGGGTTCTGGCCTGTGAACCACTGGGGACGTTTAATAGTTCTATATAAAATGAGCCTGCAGCTCTTTCTGTGCTCACTAGCACCTGATAGGTTTTAAAAAAATCAGCACTGTGCCATTACATTTGCACAATATGGAGTTACAGCTTTAAAACATTGGTAGTTATAGGGATGAGACGATTTACCGTTTTGCGCTAAATCGCGGTAAAAAACGTTGCGATAAATTTATCGCAAAGACTCCAGAATATCGTAAGTTTTTTTTATTTTTATTTTTTTTACACGTTCTGAACTGTTGTTGGAACGAGGTGGTGCATCCGCACGGAAGAAAATTAAAGTTGCACCTACAGCACACACGTGTGGCCACCTGAAGCAACTAACGTTAGTCACCTGCGAATGGGCCTGCCTATGCTGGAGGAAAGCTGTTATGGCAGAGGGACCGGCGGAGACGGAACTATTTCCTCCATCAAAGCGACTGAAATCGCCAGTGTGGGAGTTTTTTGGTTTTCCTAAAAATGACCTTGGTGTCATTGAAGATGCCGGGCATCCAATTTGTAAGACATGCCGGAAAAAAGTGGCCGTGAAGAGTGGGAACACATCAAACATGACGAGTCACCTCAGAGACAACCACCCGACACTATACAAGAAAATGAAGGTAATGTACAAGATAGTATTTTAAATGACGATGTGTTAATTCCAGTTGAGTAGCAAGAGGAAATAGATACAGCCTAATCATTGTCTTAACTTTGCGATGAGAGTTGGGCTTTCAGTAGGGACGTAGGCTAACGTTATCCTTGCTTCTCTGGGAGATAACGTGACTCGGTGTAGCTTAGGCCTCTTGCAGCGGACTTCCAGTCCTTTTTCCCGTCCTGCATTGTCTCTTAAAAACATTTTATTTCTTGTCAAGTCAATAAATAACAAGCTTAAGAGACCATGTTCCTGCCATATCTGGTACTTTTTTTTGTAAAATCTATTATTGCATATTGTTCACAATAATCGTATAATCGCAATTATTTCTCTTGCAATAATCGTAACATCAAAATCTGATATCGTCTCATCCCTAGGTAGTTATTTAAAGCATAAAGTTAAAGAACTAGAAAAATATCCATGACCTTTTTATGAAGATCATTCCACAAGGATAGGGAATAGAACAGTGTACTTTAATCTACATATATCAGTGTGCACGTCAGTTCTCTGCATGAAGCTGCAGGTTACAAATCTGTGACATGAAGAACCTCCTTATCTAACATATGTGTGTGTGTGTGTGTGTGTGTCGGCTAATAAGTTACCAAGGCAGCCCAGTGCAAATTTCACAAGGGCCCCCAATAACTTTCAAAATCTTTCTCAGAAATGTTCTTTCCCCCATTACACAAGTTAAGCAAGCATGTGAGGTTGCACCATGTGTAAACCAAAGTTCTTGCATTCATTTTTTTTTTTTCATGTGAAACTGTAACATGATTTAAATGAATGAATGTGAAATCCCTCAATCTCTGCAAAATATATATTATGATATATATTTGTAGTAGGCATGCTGACTCAGAACTGCAGTAATATATATGTCAAAATGTTGTAGACAGTGATAAGGGCCTTCGAACCTGATTGTACACATGCATTAACCAAATATTTTACTGTTAAGATTTACAATATGTGCACACATGTGAAGCAGCACTAATCTGAATAAAAGGTGCTATACAAATAAAGTTAGAATTTGACAAAGGAGCATTTGGGCTACTTTTGGCACGCTCTCACCTGGCCATGGATTATCTTTTACATGCCATTCAATAGATTAGAGAATGTTGCAGCATCATTTTTGTAGTTTTTTTTTTTTAATTTAATCTTAGTCACTGATGTAAAAGTTAGATTTCCAAGTTGTATTTGTCTTCTTGTTTTAGTCAGTTAAATTTTAGTCATAACTTCCACAGATTTTCATGATACTGCAATGGATTTTGCAGGAGGATTACGTGCTTAGTCAGAAAGGCTGAGAGCCTGTTACTGCATAGTCGTACATTTATATCAATGGATGCATGACGTTTGCTAGAAAAACAAATCAATCCAATCATATTTCATGTGTCAACAAAGATCATTAACTTAGTCTTAAACAATTGCATGAAAATTTTAGACAGTTATGTCGTCATGGAATAAAATAGTTCAGGTCCAAATAATTAACACTAGGGTAAAACACACTCCTGCAGGGCTCAGGTAACATGATCAGCTCGTGTTTGGACGAGAAACCAGTTCTGCCTTGTCATCCTGACTCTGCAGACCAGCACCAGGAACTGTCTGGGTCTGGTTTGCATCACAATGCAAGTGAATTACTGCAAACTGTTCCTCATTCGTAGCCATTGAGAAACAGGTCTCCTTTTTTATCTGTGGTACGAACAGGACAAACAAGATAGGGAATCAGATTTAAGTCACTCAGTCCTGTTTGTTAACCTAAACGTGCAGAAGAGTATCTACACATGAGTTATAAATGATAGTTGTTTTCTTACATGAACAAATAAAGAATGATTTTATTTAAAGAGAAACTCCTGCATCAACTGTCCATTTTTCGCAGCTTTGTACCATACCCGGAATTACACACAGCCTAAGCTGCTTTTTCGTTATTAAAAATAAACCTTTTAAATAAAAATCTACGATATTTAAGTAAATAAAAAGTCCGTAAGGGCGGACAACAACCGTGGATTTAAGGCAAGTACCACTTTTAATGATTGGTACAAGAAGGAAAAGAGAAAGGGGTAAATGAATGGAGGCTTTATCTGTTTTTATGGCTTAATATCGAGACTCTCCAGAGCCTGGGCAGTTTTATATGAGGCTAACAGCGCAGTGCTAAGTAGTGCAAAGCAGCGTCTGCCATTATGTTTGGTGACGTTAATTGCAACTAATTAGATTACGGGCTTAACCGGAACTTTACCTGGTAAGCACATTTATTAAAGTAAAACACCACAGAATACATTTAAAGTTCCATAATGGTGTCCGACCGCAGCGAGCTCGATGCTAACAGTCGCCACAGCCTAATGACACGGCGGTCACTCCCGCTGATTAAAGCTGGCTGCTTCCTGGTCAATAAAGTTAGCATGCTAACCGGCTAACATTAGCATGTTATGAAAGCGGCCGTTCTTTTTTTTTTTTTTTTTTTTTTACCGTTAAAATCTCCGGTGTCCGCCACCACCACGGTATGCTTCTTCAGCTGGTCCAGCGCAGACTCCATCTTCCTCCGTTTGTCAGGCGACACACTGGACATGATGACCAGAGGACAGCTTTTATACACAAAAAGCACGTGAGAGCAGGCGGAATGTCGAGCAGCGGGGGCGCGCGCCACGGAGGAGCAGCGCGAGGGCGCGCGCTCACAGAGAGAGGTAATGCTGCGTTCAGGTGCTGCTCGGATGTTCAGGTTATATCAGCGAGTTTTTAACTTTGTGTTTCCAACTTTATTTTAGTTTTAATGTGGATTTGGACACTGATGTTCTATCAGGTTGAGGTCACATCTCAGTGAAGTTCATTTACACCAGTCATGCAGGTCTTTATATAAGTTAATTTAACTTTATGTTATCAATTTTGTGTATATGTATATATATATATATATATATATATATATATATATATATATATATATATATATATATATATATATATATATATATATATATATATATATATATATATATATATATATGTATATATATATATATATATATATATATATATATATAAATTACATTTTTCATATATATATATATGTTACATTTTTCTTTTATCTAGTTTTTTAAATAATTAAAAAAATTGTGTTATTATTTTTTGTGTTAGTCATTTTTTGCTAATATCAGATACACTATATTTCCCCCTAGAGAGTAATTTGCTAATTATTTAAGTGATAACAACTCATCGTGGAAGGCTGTCCACAAGATTTAGGAGCAGGTGCATGCGAATTTCTGGCGGTTCTTTCAGAAGAGCATTTGTGAGGTCACACGTTGATGTTCTATCAAGTTAAGAGTCAAGTTCATCCCGAACCAGACTGTGTCATCCAGGTCTTTATGGACTGGATGGTGGATTTGGATGGGTGAGCCAATACTTTTGGCAATATAGTGCATCTGCCAGTTTTCAGAGATTCTAAAAAGCTCAGAAAGAGTATTGTTCAATGATTAATAAACATTTTATAATGTATTTGTTAGTGTAAGGTAGCAAAAAAATATGGTTTCTGTGGGAATCACAGTATTTGTGATTATCAATTAACATGTGATATGCATGTGAAACACTGACATTCAAAGTATCTGCATAAATGCAAAGTGTCCATGTTTCTATCTGGAGTCTCGGTTGGTACATTTTATGATACAGATAATAACCCAGCTACGCTCACATACTCGGTGTATTTCTAAGCTGTGATTTTCAGCTTCCTCCCAGCAACAATCAGATTGATTGCTAAGGACGTTCAGGCTGGTACAAAGTTCCCTTCAAACACTCACACTCCCTGATCTGTAAAAACAGATCTGTAGTAACTTACACCTGGCACTTGCTTTTTCTTTATTCATTTCTTACACTTAATCATATCCTGTGGTGCAATATCTATTTATTTTTTCTCATGTGCAATACCTGCCTCCTTCCAAAAGCTGCTCCCAGTACTGGAAATAAATGTTGTAAATAACATATATATATATATATATAAATAAAGGCAAGAGTTTAAAGGTTGTACTCTGGGCAATAATCAATCAATTGATCAATCAATTACAGTATCTGTCAATGTCTGTGTGTTGCCCTGAGCGGCGGGTAACATTAACGTTATTTTAACATTATCGTCATTATTAACGTTTTTAACCACAGCCAAGTGAGAATTAGAAGGTCTCATATTAGGATGTTTTTTTCCATCAAATATGGATTTCAAGTAAATTGTAGCTCGATGATGTTTTTGAGTGAGTTTGTACAATAAAAACTTGTTAGCTGGCTATAATTGCAGTCTAATATAGTCACATCACCAAATTGTAGTTATTTGTGGTAATTCATATTTGTAATGCAATAATCGTGAAAAGATGAATAACACATGTTGTTTGTCAATTTTACATTATTCGGAAAGTTTCCTGTTAATTAACCATTTGATTTTTTTGGTGTTTCACTCTGACCTTTTTTTTTGTTCAAAATAAATATTAAAAAATAATTTTATATTTATTTCTGGAATAGGGTCCCATGTTTATAGCTGAAAATGCTGAGAGCCTTACAACATTATCTTATAATGTATTTAGAATTATCACTTGATGTCCTGATGATTTTTGTGTATAAATACAGACATTTCCACAAAAAAAGAAGGTGTACAAAAAGCACACTTGGGTGCATCTTCCCCAGAATGCAGGAAATTAAATGTGTTTAATTCCGCCCCCTTTATTCAAACCAGAACTTCCCCGTTGTACATTAATATTTTAATGAAGGATACAGCTCCCTAACATATTGTTGCAATAAATTTTATTGAAGGAATTAAGGTTGCGTCGGCAAACGTATTGAATACAAATTAGTCCGTGAATCACGGGCTGTAATAACCTAAAACTAATTATATAATTACATGAAGAATGCAGAGTGTGTTGGGCATGTAAACCACGTGTTAATGCATAATGTTTTTTATTGCTGGATAATTGCAGTAACTGTATGGAGGCAGCTGTTCTCCGTGTCTCCGTCTGCCCTGCAGAAACACTTACCTCAACACTCGGGCCTTTTGCAATAATATGGGTACAATTTCATTTTAGCAGCCATTAACGCTCGCCGTGCTTCCCTTTTCAGCACATGAGCCTGAGTTCAAAAGAAAATGCGTCAGCCCCGGGTTTCAGCAGCATAATGACACTGCCACTTACTCCATTAACAAAACTGACATATTAATATTTAATAAGGTCTCACAGCGTCAAGCAGGTTATTGACGATGTGAAATTTGTCCTACCTGAATTAATATTATAAGGAGAAAAAATCAGAGCAGTTAATATAATTATTATAATTAGCATTATCTCCTCTTTGCTTCACAACATTTTACACAGCTTTTGTCAATTTTTTCCAGAGTCATATTTGTTATGTTAATATAGATATTTGACTGTATATATGACAGGAGACAGTGTAGAAATCCTGAAACTGTGCCTTAAAACAAGCAGCCATGACTTTTGTGAATCTGTGATGTCACAACTATACAGTCACATCCATTCAAATCAGCCCATCAGAGGAGAGACTCAGAAAGAAGCTTGAGAAAGGAGGTAAAACTATGTTGAGATGATCTTGACACAAAAAAATGCTTCAGCTAGGATTCAAACATGGGTCTGCTGCTTATGAGGCAAGAACACTACCCCCTACACCACCACAGAACACCTACAGGACTTTTAAGTTTTAATGAGAATACACATAGAATAATTATGTTTTGATTATTCATCTGAAAAATTTCACAAAATAGGATACCCCCCATCGTGCAACGAGCAAACTATTGAGCGAAACAGACTGAGACACTTCTTGATTTATAGATTATAGATATAGCAGTTAACTAACCTAAAAAAGAGAGATATCAAATCTCAGGAATCCAGTAATGGTTAACATCATAGACTTCCAGCTTTTCTACAGTAATGGACATAAATGAAGTTTTAAAGCTGATCTGAACTATTTTTTTGGTTAATTGAACATTGTAGAACCACTGTATATCAGCATGGAGGGAAGCTGATGTCTGGGTCTTTATTTAGTTCTACAGATATGGAGAACCTGGTGGTCTACACCTAGTTAGTCAGGACCTGATGGTCTACACCTAGTTAGTCAGAACCTGGTGGTCTACACCTAGTTAGTCAGGACCTGAAGGTCCACGCCTAGTTAGTCAGAACTTGATGGTCTACATCTAGTTAGTCAGAACCTGATGGTCTACGCCTAGTGAGTCAGAACCTGATGGTCTACGCCTAGTTAGTCAGGACCTGATGGTCTACGCCTAGTTAGTCAGGATCGGATGGTCTACGCCTAGTTAGTCATGACCTGATGGTCTACGCCTAGTTAGTCAGAACCTGATGGTCTACACCTAGTTAGTCAGGACCTGGTGGTCTACGCCTAGTTAGTCAGAACCTGATGGTCTACGCCTAGTTAGTCAGGACCTGATGGTCTACGCCTAGTTAGTCAAGATCGGATAGTCTACGCCTAGTTAGTCAGAACCTGATGGTCTACACCTCGTTAGACAGGACCTGGTGGTCTACGCCTAGTTAGTCAGAACCTGATGGTCTACACCAAGTTAGTCAGAACCTGATGGTCTATGCTTGGATAGTCAGGACCTGATGGTCTACACCTAGTTAGTCAGAACCTGATGGTCTACGCCAAGTTAGTCAGAACCTGATGGTCTACACCTAGTTAGTCAGGACCTGGTGGTCTACGCCTAGTTAGTCAGAACCTGATGGTCTACACCTAGTTAGTCAGAACCTGGTGGTCTACACCTAGTTAGTCAGGACCTGGTGGTCTACGCCTAGTTAGTCAGGACCTGGTGGTCTACGCCTAGTTAGTCAGAACCTGGTGGTCTACACCTAGTTAGTCATCCTACAGCAACATGATCCTACCTCTGGGCTGTAGATCAGACATTAAACTACCAGAAATTACATAAAAACTGGAAAAAATCAAGGTGTTCTAACACCTTTGACAGGAAGTGTACTTGTGATATAAATGTCTGGACTGTTTTATAATATAAGAGACAGTTTCTTTGTTTCCACACGTCTCTTGAACAATTAACTCAGCCATGTGACGTCTAAAAAAACAGCTCAAACTCAGTCATTACAACACATACCTATTATTTCAATCAGATTCTCAGGAGGCCGAAAAAAACCTCCAGGTGTCATAGCTTGACTCGCCACTAGATGTCGGCATTCTGCTTTTTGACAGGTCAGTGACAGTCACATGGAGAGAGAGGGAGAGGGAGAGAGAGAGAGAGAGAGAGGGAGGGAAAAGGAGAAACAAGTTGGGAAGTTTGGTCATACACTGAGGAAACAAGCAGCATTGCCAGGAGGGAGTGTAAAGTGTGAGGAAAGTGAGCGGTAAGTCGTATTTAAAATCTCACTTTTTCCTTTCTTCCTTCGTTACCACGCACACGTCGAATGTCACCCACCTGAGATTTAAACTTTGATAAACGCGGAGCTTTTATTTGCCTAATGAGGAGGATCAGCCTGGTTCCACATGTCTGGTGTGGGTTATTGATCACACTTATTGATCAGCATCGAGCTGCTGTGGCGATTCTCAGCTCATGTTTACGATCGAGTAACAGCGTGCGAGACGTGAAACGCCGTCTCTGATTGGCCAGAGGAATGTTCCCCTGGACCTCGATGACAGACAGAAATAAACCTGTGGAGAAGAACAACATTTCAGAATACCAACCATTCCTTAGGCGATCCCCTCCCTTTGGCTTTCTCTTTTTTTTAGCTTCTGGACGGGGTTACAGGAACTTTGGGCCTCATTGACTCCTCAATGGCTGGCTGCAAAGTGCAGAGGAATTTCACCGCCATACAATGTGCCCTTATGTTTTAGGTTTGCAGAAGTTCCACCTTTATTTATTTATTTTTTCCAGATGAAGCTTCTGGTGCATTTCAAATAGAATCTGAACTTTAACAGAGGCATTAAAGGGAAATTAACCATGAGAACACCTTAAAGCAGGAGACTACTTTAGACTTTCTGCACATTTTATTGTCTTTTCTTGGAGAATTTGTTGTATTTTCGCCGAAAACACTAAACAAAAACATAAAAGTCCAATATCTGCACATTTTCTGGGATTTATCTGAATCTGTGATAAGACTAAGGAGAACCAAAAACATCCTATTACAGTTTTACATTTCCTCCATCAGGCTTCTCTGGAAACAACAGGTTGTTATTCTTAGATTGGCCGTGAATGGGGGGAGGGGGCGGTGCCTGTTCAGTTGTGACATCACAACTTCGAGTCACAGATTCTGTGTACATTTCTCTGTGGTTAGAGAAACTGAAGTATAGGTTGAAGTACTGGTACTTTACACAAGTATTTCCATGTGATAGTACTTTATACTTAACTCTGATGCAGATTTGACGTAAAATAATAAATTTAATATGTTTAGCAACACTAGATATACTCATATATAATATTAAATCATCTAAAATTAGCATCTTAAATCAGGTCCACATTGACAATTTAAACATTACTGGTGATTAGTAATAAAAAACAAGTAGTATATAGTCTGGATATATATATATGTTTGTATTTGTATCATTGTTAATTCAAGATTTTACTCGTAGTGGATATTTTTTAGAAGGCAGTAAACTCTAAAATATATTTCGGAGGCAAATCCTCAGAATCCATAGGAAAGTTGGTTTACAGATTGATTTTAAAGAACTTTTCTCAGAGTTGTGGAATAGAAATGTCAGATTTCATGTACTGAGAGAAGCCTGAATAGAACAGAACACAATGCAGCTACAAGCGGCTTCGTCTCGGTATATAAACTACTAATAAACTAATAAACTACGATTATTTCTATTAAACACGAGCTCAGGGGACGACGGATGGAAATAACAGAAATGACTATTAACATGTACTGTAACTTTAAACTGTATACATGAATTAAGGAACATTTACGTTTACAATTTTGGAGATAAACTCAAACAAATTAGATGAAAAGAGAAGATTTTTGCTTCTAGTATTTAACAACAGAAAGTATAAGAAACATTACCAATGTATAATAGATTAAACATTATATTATTTATTCATGTTGATGTTTTTAGTTCATTGCTTCAATTTGTGTGTGATTTACTCTTTTTGGGGCAATATTCTTATTTTTTTCATGTCAACATAATCCTGAATTTACCTACCAGACCTATATGTGACTCTTTTTATCGAACGAGTCGCAAAATAAATAGAAAATATAGTCAATATATTGACAAGGTTATAAATAATTATATGCAAATATTGTATTTGATAAATACTCCTCAAATACAAGGAATTTTTTTGCTTAAAAAATAGTACCTCAGTTTTTACTTATATATATATATATATAAAGAAAGAAGCTTTCTATATCATAGTCATTTGTTGATGTGATTTTTGGTTTTCACTCCGTTTATTTACACAATCTAACGAAACACAAATCAATTATGGCTTCAGACTTTCTTTGTGTCCTATTTGAGTAAAAACTGTATGAAATACTAATTTTTAAGTGAAAAAAATAAAGAAATCCCTTGTATTTGACAGGGGTAGGAATCATTTTGGGCTTAAGTGTATACTACATCATATTTCATAAATTATATATATAAATATTCAATTATTACAGATTATACAGATTTTATAATTTATTCTATTATTGTCTATATATATTACATTATATTTCAAAATAAATATTTATATATAAATGATAATAGATTACTACAGATTATTACCACAGCAAAAATTATTATTATTATTTTTTTTTTAAACTTTATTTATAACCTCGTCAATATATTGACTATATACTGTATATACTATATATATAAAAAGAGTCACATATAGGTCAGGTAGGTGAATTCAGGATGATGTTGACGTCACAAAAACATTAGAATATTGTTCCTATTTTGTGTGTGTACATATATAGAATATGCTGAAGGAAGCAAAGCTGGTTTCAGACCTGTAAACTAAAACAAATTAGATGAAAAGAGAAGATTTTTGCTTCAAGTATTTTATGACAGAAAGTATTTAAGACACGGCCAATAAATAATTTAATGTCAAACATAGTGAAATGTCTCATATGTTTGTGTAGGACGTTTGTCAAAGTGTAAATAAAGTTTAATTTAACTTATAAAGGGACCCTTTGGGTTTCTGGACCCACTTAAACTGCTTCAGAATTTAAAATAATCATATAACAGTTTTTCATTTTGATTTAGAAATATATTCAAAAACACATTAAACCCACTAATTCCATCAAGGTCATTTGCCAACAAATCAACAATTACATACTCTTTACAATCGGAATCAAAGTTTTTTTTATTTTTCCCACAAGCTCTAACTCAGTTTCCCTGGTAACGGCCGAGGGCCTGACTAATACCTGGAAAAGTCATTACCGTCCCACCGGGTCGCTCACTCCTCCAGTAAATAGGACGGATCTCATATGGATCTTGGCAACAGGAACTATCCTCGGCCCAGCGTTGTCATGACGAGGAATATTTCTAGTTCATCCATCGCTGAAGCTCATTAGCAGGAATTTTAAATCGAGCTTGATTTCAGTGTTATTCTGAGACATTCACTCTTTATTTATTTATTTTTTTGCTTGGCTCCTTTCTTTTCTTTCTCCATTTGTTATCCATCTGAAGCGTCTCATTTATCCTAATAATCCTATCTTCCAACTCAATTTAAAGTAATGTTAATAACAGCTACCAGTGCGTTCTGCTTCCAGCTCGTTAGTTTATCAAGTTGCTGATTGGCTGATGAGCTCCTTAAGATCTTTTCATATAAATCTTTTAAAATTGTATTAGTTATGTAGCCCATAGAGTAAAATAAACCCATGAAAGCAGCTACTTTATTGATATAGGACCTTTAATGTTGCTATGGTTACAGATGAATTGAGAACAGCTGATTAAACTGTTTTGATTGGACACCTGCTGGCCAATCAGTGAGGAGCGTTCGTCTAGACTGGGGCGTGCGTACAGTAAAGGTAATTTATGGCGTTGGTAGATGTTCACGGATGAAAAAGCCTGAACCTTGAACCTGTGAGGCTTCATTCAGCGTCTGTTCAGAAAACCCAGGCAGACGTCCCTGAGATGTGTGTTTGTGTCTGATTTCACAGTCTGAGGATATGACGGCGGTAATGAAGCAGAAAAAACAATAAAATAAGTAAAGCTCAGTCGGCTGGAGCAGAAATTCACATTCACGTTGTCTCAGACAATGTTTACATTATCTGTGTATTTACCAGCTGCTGTCATCCACAGAAATGACAGTATATATATATATATATATATATATATATATATATATATATATATATGTGTGTGTGTATATATATGAAAATGTCTAAACAGTACAAATGGACTTATTTATACACCCACACTGTTTTGTAATTATAGGAAACATTATATATATATATTTATATATATATATATATTTATATATATATATATATTTATATTTACCTGTGTAAGATAGGCTTAATTGATCCCACAAGAAAAGAAAAGAAAATACGAGCGAAAAAAATAATAAAATAAAAAATACAAAATACGAAATAAAAAATAAATATACCTATGTGTATATAGGCAAGGCAAGGCAAGGCAAGTTTATTTGTAGAGCACAATTCATACACAGGGCAATTCAAAGTGCTTTACATTTACACAAAATCACAAAAGGAAAATCATAAAACATAGAATTCATCATTAATTTAAAAAAGAGTGAAGAGTGTAGATAAGATACTATATATATATATATATATGTGTATATATATATATATGTATATATACCGATGTATATAAACATATATATGTTTAAATACATATATACACATATATATACATATATACATAAATACACACATATATATATATATAATTTATATATATATATATATATATATATATATATATATATTATTTATCCTCTCTCTATGAGTTTTCAGGTAGGGCCATTTTCTCATTAGGATTAACACAGGAAGAACAGCAGCTGAAAAGTTATTCCTCAATTGAATTAATAGATATTACAGATTTACAGCCTCTTGAATCATAACTATGAAACAACCAAGATTTGAAAGTTAGTAGCTCAACATAATCTCTCCTCGTTTCTCAAAGCAGTTTGTCTACTTTATGTAATAATAACTACAAAGTTATATATATATATATATATACACATATATACATATATATACACACATATACGCAAAATGAATAGAAAATATAGTCAATATATTGACAAGGTTAGAAATAAAGTTTATATATATATATATATATGTATATATAGGAGAGCATTTTGCATGTTGAAGTGTAAAGCTACATCTGATTTGGCACCACAGCTTTCTGTTAGATAATGTGAGAACTCCTCATACAGAATGAAGCATATTCAGTGCTGAATGTGTGAGTGGTTGAGTGACAGGGACTGAAAGAGGCCTGAATGAGAGCCATTGGAGCTGTGAGAGCGGTTCACAGAGACCCCCCATCGAGCCCCAAACTGCATGTTTTAAAGCATGCCGTTCAACCGGAGATGTGACGAGCAAACAAAGACAAAGCAGAAGCTGCTGTTTAGCCACAATCGCCTCTTAAGAGAGTGGAATCCTCTTTTAAACGGTGCAATATTAACACAAACACCAAAAAAAAGGCTGCTCACTTTTATATTATATCATATTCTGTGCAGTCAACAGCAAATCCCAATGCACTTTTCTGTTCACCAGGTTCAGGGTTTGCAAACTTGCTTTAATTGTTCCACCTACCTACACTCTCTATATATATATATTTATATTTTGAATGTGAAAATCGATTTGTACTCCTCGCCTTTAGCGCAGCGTGCGTCCTGGGAACCGACGCCACCATGTCGCACGTCCGGATCGATTATCGTCGACAAAAAAAGAAGAAAAAAAAGAAATGCAAATCGGAGCCAGGCTCTTACTTTGAAGACGTTTCCCGCAGCGCGACGGCATAAAGGAAAAAAAAGGAGTCCTGCAGAGAGGCAAAGATAACCTTTAACAATGTAAGGAGACATGTACAGGAAATATTTAGACTGTGGGACGCCTGCATATTTAAAGTGTTCCCCCTGCGATGCTAAATTACAGGTTATGTAAAGATTAGGCCACCGAGAGGCTAAAAAAGAGCCAGCCGCTACACACAGAATGGGAATGTTGCTGCTATTTATAAGACGTGTATTTATAAATGCATCCAGCTAGAAAGGAAAATGAAGGAATTCCAAGTAAAAGGCGATAAAGGTGAAGGAGATAGAGCCCTGTGTGTCGGCTTGGGGTAATAAACGGTGACTAAAAGTGAGATAGAGGCTGCGAGGAAGCATCAAGTAACGTAGTGAAGCCTGCAAATGTGTGTTTTTCTGTGTTAAACTGGGCGTGAGGCGGCGAGTGAGTGAGTGAGTGAGTGTGGTTCTGGTTTGTGGGTTTTTTTTTGTTTTTTTTCCCAACTCGGCACCAAACAATTCAGCCCGAGCTCTCAGGGAGACAAAATAGAGCCTTCAGGATGTGAGAGGCCGTCCTGAGAGGAGCGGCTGTAAAATAAATAAATAAAATAAAACACAGAGTACGTGCAGTTAACTGAAAGTTACCCAAACTGTGACCCTGCCTCGGTTTTTCGGCCTTTTCTCAAGGTCCAGGCCTTAAATTAATCTGCTCCCTGCTGAGAAATAACATCGAGACATATGAGGTCGCAGTTTATTATCTAGTTATTTGTGGCCTGGCACTAAACGCGACTTTTCAATTGAGGTGAAAATTGTGTGGAAATAGTCTGCCAGGGTGATGATGACTGACTGCAGCAGCATAAATATATATATTTGTGTTATTATACATGAACAGAACAGAAGTTTTGTTTATTTTTTTTGGGCGTAGTTTAAAAAAAAAAGAAAAGAGCTTTATTATATATTATATATAGCTTACCGGCTGTTGTTTTTTTTTTCAATTCAAACCAGATAAAACACACATATGGTTTGGAAAATATCAGCCTCCAGCCTTGGAATGCATTTTTAATAGGAAAAAAATAAACACTGGACAAGCACGAGCATGAGATATAAATACTGTTTTTATAATAAAAAAAAAAAGAAAAATGATGTGTATATTTTTCTCCAACATCTATTTCTTATGTTTGACTGTTTCCTGCTGCAGTCGCCTTGTTTGACCCAGAAACGGAACCATTAAAATTTAATTTGCATCTTATCTAATAGCACGTCTGTTTGGCCCAATAATTAATTCATGTTGGGCTTTTTTCATTCTATCTGTACTATACTATCAGCCGTGGCACGTTGAGCCCATAATTAAAGGTCTGCGGTGACGTGTGCGTAACGCCGCGTTCCTCTCCAGCTGATTATAAGATAGATTATAATCATCACTTTTATTATTATAAGGTAGATTTCGCTTCAGTTCTTCTGCTGCACACAATTGCAATCTGAGCCCATGTGTCCCTCCTCGTGTTATTTTACCTCACTCCTGATTTCCCCTGAGATATATTTTTCATTCCTACGCTCCTGCAACAAACTATTAAATGTTCCCAGCGTTATATTCAACCTAAACTATAACATATTTCCATGTTCACTCCTTTAACTTTAGCTACAGGAACACGAGGCTGTAAATGAAAAAAAAATAAATTGGAGGTACAGTGAGCTGAAGGGGGGAAATTGGGTGGTGAATTCAGCGCGCGCACACACACACACACACACACACACACACACACCTTCAGCAGGCAGGCAGCAGCACAATGCAGCCTTGTTATATCCACCTTCAGTACAACCAGTGTTCAGAGGCAGTTATCTGAGACGTGCCACACCTATAGAAGAGCCCACAGAGCCCGAGTTGGACAAACAGCAGCAGCTCTGACGGGAAACAACAACCAAAAAAAAACCCCTAAAACACGTCCTCGCACAAACATGTTTTCAGGAAAAAACCCTCGGTTACCATATGCAGAGTCGAGGAAAAGACGCTCAGAACTCGGCGTAATGAAGCAACTCTGTGTTTTTTTTTTTGTTTGGGGGGGGGGGAAACACGTAAACAGTGGGCAGCTGCCAACTGTTCACAGCCGTCAGTGGCCTCCTCCTCCTCCTCTTCTTCACCGTCTCCAAACACGTCCTGGACGGCGTCCAGCAGGTTTCACGTGCACCGGTAATTATATGGAACGAGAGCCGAGTGTTTTCTAAAGGATGGAGTCACCTTTGAATCATTTTCATGCTGTTTTGAGTCCATCTGTTAAACTGAGTCAAGTCCAGGAGTTTGTCTGTGACGTTCTTTAGTAGCTGTGGTGGTGGCGTTTGTTAAGAATGACATATTATACAATATTAAATAATTCCATCATTTCCTAACACTTTGCTGCTGTTTAAATGGTGTTTATTGGTAAATAAAAGCAGGACTGTAGTCCTTAAGGTTCAGTCTGGGTCAGTACTGACTTCTCCATCAGATGGTGTTAATGCTCATAGCTGTGGTGCTGCCTTCCTCCATGCTCCTGGCTGTTGCTCTGTGTTTTATGACATATGGAATGAGAATCTGTGTCTAAAGGATGGAGTCCCCTCTGAATTGTTTTAACGTGTTGTTTTGAGTCAATCTGTTCGAACTGAGTCAAGTCAAGGAGTTTGTCTGTGATGTTCTCTAGTAGCTGTGGTGGTGGCGTTTGTTAATATAATATAAATAATAGTGGTTTTATTGCCTTACATGGAGCTGTTTCTTTATCTTTGTGGGGAGCAGGTCCCCAAACAATGCTTCTACAGTGTTGGGAAAGTTCACTTTATACATGAAATGGTTCAATGTTAAGTTCACTAATTTTTAAATGAACCAGATCAATTCATAGTTAAACATAGTTCTATTTCCCCCAATATGTTGCTGTGAGCTGTTATTTGTCAAAATGATTTACACATCCCATAGAGAACCAGAGACAGCAAATATTTTATTAGTTTTAACATTAAACTATGCATCAGATTCATGTTTTACTCCTTATCCAACCAGGGTTTAGTATTGAGGTGACAGCCTCTAAATTCCATCATTTCCTAACACTTTGTTTCATCCATTCAGTCCACACTAGTAGCAGCTGCAGAATATTCTCCAAAGCTGCAGCTTAAATGGTGTTTATAGGTAAAATAAAGCAGGACTGTAGTCCTTAAGGTTCAGTCTGGGTCAGTACTGACTTCTCCATCAGATGGTGTTAATGCTCATAGCTGTGGTGCTGCCTTCCTCCATGCTCCTGGCTGTTGCTCTGTGTTTTATGACATATGGAATGAGAATCTGTGTCTAAAGGATGGAGTCCCCTCTGAATTGTTTTAACGTGTTGTTTTGAGTCAATCTGTTCGAACTGAGTCAAGTCAAGGAGTTTGTCTGTGATGTTCTCTAGTAGCTGTGGTGGTGGCGTTTGTTAATATAATATAAATAATAGTGGTTTTATTGCCTTACATGGAGCTGTTTCTTTATCTTTGTGGGGAGCAGGTCCCCAAACAATGCTTCTACAGTGTTGGGAAAGTTCACTTTATACATGAAATGGTTCAATGTTAAGTTCACTAATTTTTAAATGAACCAGATCAATTCATAGTTAAACATAGTTCTATTTCCCCCAATATGTTGCTGTGAGCTGTTATTTGTCAAAATGATTTACACATCCCATAGAGAACCAGAGACAGCAAATATTTTATTAGTTTTAACATTAAACTATGCATCAGATTCATGTTTTACTCCTTATCCAACCAGGGTTTAGTATTGAGGTGACAGCCTCTAAATTCCATCATTTCCTAACACTTTGTTTCATCCATTCAGTCCACACTAGTAGCAGCTGCAGAATATTCTCCAAAGCTGCAGCTTAAATGGTGTTTATAGGTAAAATAAAGCAGGACTGTAGTCCTTAAGGTTCAGTCTGGGTCAGTACTGACTTCTCCATCACATTGTGTTAATGCTCATAGCTGTGGTGCTGCCTTCCTCCATGCTCCTGGCTGTTGCTCTGTGTTTTATGACGTATTTGTTAGTGTGACAGGTATGACAGCTGCTGCCAGATCAGCTGGTTTTCAGCTACATGTTAAGGTCTGTTTATTGGGAGTTTTAGCTGGGTTTTTAACCTGGAAGGATCTAATGGAATCTGACAAACTCTGGAACTAAGTTCTACTATGAGAGAACCGCGTTCACAGCCAGAATGAACGTTCAGAATATAAAAACATTCTTAGAAAATCATCTATTGTCAATGAATGGAATATATACTTCAAAAACAATAATATATGTGTATATATTCATTCATTTATATTCCATTTCTGCCTATTTTGTTCCACTAGATGCAGCTGAATCCTACAAACTGTCCTTTTAACTTGATGGCAGCATCTGGTGAAAATATACTGAGGAAATATGAAACGTATTAAGGGGATTTTTTGGTTCTAAGTTTTTCTGTAACTAGGCTTCTTCTTCTTTATCTGTCACTTCACACTGGAACAGAAGTGCGGTTTCTAAATTGCTGGAGGACCTTTAAACAACCTTCCGGTTTAATGGCAGAGGAGTGACTTTTTAAGACACAACGCAGTGCAGGAAAACTGAAGCTCTGTATTTGCAGCCTCCAACAACCAAGTTCTACCACCACATCAAACGTGCTTTGTTCTGTCAGCCCATGTGTGTGTGTGTGTGTGTTTTCCTCTTGTAGCTGTTTGTTCAGTTGAAACTGTGGAGTTATAGCTTTTTGTTTCCTAATGATGCCCCCTGCTGTGTTCCCTTTAAACTCCCGTTCCTGCCGTTCGATCCTACCTCTTTCGGCGGCGGCGTGCGAAACGCGTGAAGCCACACGGACGAGTTAATTCACGCCGCACAGAATCGGAAAGTCATTTGCAGCAAATTGGATTGCGGGCAAAGTTTTGCCTGAGAGGGTTTGGACAATAAATGCCTGGAAACCTTTCGGCTTTTCATATTTAATTAATTTGCTGATGATGATAAATACCGTAATTTCCGGACTATAGAGCGCACCTGATTATAAGCCCCACCCACTACATTTTTTTTAATAGGAAAACCATTTTGTACAAACACAAGCTGCACCTGTATATAAGCCGCATGTGCCCACATTAAAACATGTAAACATATTTACAAAGAAAGACGGTACACAGAGAGAGTTTTCAAAGTTTTAACAATATAACTTAATAATAATAATAATATAACTTTCTTCCCAAACGGTGCCTGTGACAGGGCAGTAAAACGCTAGCAACATGCTAGCAACACAGTAGAACAGGTCTGGTAAAACAGGTCTGGTAAAAGAACAAACTGGTAAAAATCACGGTAAGCGTCTTTATCTTCCTCAGTGTGGGAATGAAACCGTGTCATATAGACGTCGTCACACACTCCCTCAGCCTCTCTCTCATCCTGAGACAAAGTTTACGTGCAGCAGCTCGATTGCTTTTAGCTTGAAAGCTGCGTCATATGCCTTTCTTTTTGCATTTTCCAAAATGAGGGTATGTTCACGCTAATTTATTTATGCACAAGACAACAAGTTGCAGTCTTCCTCGACGCATATATTCCACCGGTCTTAATCTTACCTTTTCTATTTGAGCGCCCCTGGTGGCCGTTAGAAGAATTACATAAATTGGCCGCATCACTGAATAAGCCGCAGGGTTGAAAGTTTGGGAAAAAAGTAGCGGCTTATAGTCCGGAATTTACGGTAAATAAATGCAGAGGAGAGTGTGTGTGGCATTCTTCGACGTCGGCAGTTATCTGAATCACAAATGTATAAGTACTGTGATTTATTTCCTTTTTTATTTAACACGCATGGGGTGAAAAACAAAAGTCGCATTCAACCTATAAAACAGCCATGTGCATCCTAGTGAATCCGTACAGGAAGAACGGCTGCATACTGAGGCTGTGTCAGCCCTTTGCTTTTTATTTGCACCTTTTTTCTCTCGTTTGAATAGCCCGTTATTGGATTTTCTCGGATTTGCTGTAGTATCTTCTTTTCTGTCACCGCCGCGTCGCTGACTAATAGAATATCTTGTTTTCGTGCCGTTTCGGGACGGGGCTCTAATTATATCGCCGTTAGGCTCGCGGTGCTGAGGTCACACGTCATTAGGCGCCGTTAGCGATCGTTTCCCTGCACTTTAATTAGCATCCTGTGGCGAGGCCTCTGACGCCTCCATTAGTTTGTCCTCTTGCCCCTTGCCACACACACACACACACACACACACACTCTACAAACCATACATACATAGGGCTGTTTTAATACCAAGTCAAACATTACTTATAAAAAACACACAGGATGAAGTGATGGAGCAAAAAATCGCTAACAATAACCCAATGAGTTGCTTTTTTTGGGGATCCTGCTGTAATTAACATTCACATTTTGCCACTCCACAGTCCACAGTGACTCGCTCGGTTTAATAATCCTTGACTGACACTTGGATTTTTTTGGATCACAGCTGCTATTGCTAGAAAGTCAAGTTAATTAAGAAAATATCGTTCTATTTATTACAACATGTTGCACATAGGCTACATACAACAGAAGAAATAAACGTGCATCTATGTCTTAAATTAAACTAGAGAAAACCCATATTTCTCAAGATTGCCTTAAATTGTGATTTTCTGAGACGATATATCAGGTAAATAGGAAATTTCCAACCAGCCAGTTAAGTCACATGAGGCCTATCTCGTGTTGTCTGTCCTGATCATTCATCATTGATCTAATTTATTATCTGATTTATTTACTGAATAACAACCACCCTACAATCTCCTGTTTATATCATATATAGATATTTGTTTTATTTATCTTATGCAGCTGTTGTGTCAGTCATAGTCATTCAGTCGTTTTCTACACCTGCTTATTCCTCGTTATCACAGCATGTTTCAGGTGAAGGATGCATCTAAATACTCAACAATAACAGATTTATTCCCAAATCCCGGTAAATTTGACAGAAAAAAAAATTGATTTTTGTCTTAATAATCCTTGACTGACACTTGGATTTTTTGGATCATAGCTGCTATTGCTAGAAAGTCAAGTTAATTAATGAATTAGCTGTTAGTAGAACTCACTACAAGTTAATGTTAATGTTAGCCAATGCAAACCAACAAAGTTCCTTGAAGACAAATTACTACCATACTGTATATTATTAATATATATTAACATGCTCTCTCTCTATTAACTCAGAGCAATAATGAAAGTTAAAACAAAGCAGTCAGAGCTGGAGTGATACAACACTTGTTAATTAATATTGTAAAAAAGTCCTATAATGAAATGGAAATTCTTTTTTCATGCAACTTGCAACCTGCTATTTAAGTTCCACCGTGTGAAGCTTTAAACGTGAAGAAATTCTCTAAACTGATTAACATTAGACTCGACATGATGATGATGATGATGATCTCTCATAGCACGTTAACATTGCAGACAGTACATGCACACACACACTCTATAAACCATATATACATGAGACTGTTTCAATACAAAGTCAAACATTTACTTATAAAAACACACAGGATGAAGTGATGGAGCAAAAATCACTTAATATAACCGAGTGGTTCTCAAAAAGTGGGGACGGGGGCGCGAAGCTCTGTCAAGGGAGGTGCGTTTGACCTCAGGGAACATGCTTTTTTATTTTTTATTTATTTATTTATTTTACTGTCCTAGAATAAAGTGCAGTTGCACCTCCACTACATTAGGGGGCAGCAGAGTGTTCACAGGGAGCATACAGCACAGAGTATGAGTATGAAGTGTAGACACCAAGTGACACCATGAAAACATATTTAACAGGGATGAGAAGACAGGCGGAGAGAGACGGAGATAAAGAGACAAACGAAAGTCTCCCAAAGCTAAGACGAGGAAATATGACGAAGCGTCTGTAGCGCTTGGTTCACTGTGAAAGACCGGTGTGTTACTGAGTCTGAAATGTTGGAGACAAAGACATTAAAGACATTACACCACAATCACTGATAAGACCATTTATGTAGTTTTATTTTTCAGTATCATATGGTTTGACATGGTCAGTCAGAAAATGTTTAATTAAGGATTTAATTTTATTTTTTAATTTCAGATACACTTTAAATCTTTTCTGTTAGTTAATAAAGCTATTCTTTGTTGGAAGTTGGTCCATATTTATTTCTTTTCTATTCTCTTATACGTTAATAAGGACACAGTGTTATGCAGAGGTACTTTTATAGACAAATAATTCTATTTATAGTCGCGTGGGGGGGTCAAGAGATGTTTCCTCTTCCATAGGGGGGGCCTGACAGAAAATAAAAGAGAAGCCCTGCTATAACCCAAGTGTTTTTTCTGGGGTCCTGCTGTATAATTAACATTCACAGTTTGCCCCTCCACAGTCCACAGTGACTCGTTCTCATTGAGAAGTTCACAAGGTAATTCTTCCTTTTTTTTTTTTTTTTTTTTTTCTGCCACAGGCTACGGATTAGTTGCCATGGAAACAAAGCTGTCGGAAGTCGGGAGGAATACGTTATTTTGTTTTTTTTTCACGATAGTTGTGTTTGCTTCCTCCGGTGGAGGAGACGAAACGGAAAAGTTTGAAGAGTGTTGTTGACAGAAGCTCCCAGCGTCCCTCTCCCTCTAAATCCTCTCCCCGTTGCTTTTTATTTTATTTTATTTATTATTTTATTTTTCTTCAATACAGCCCTGAAGTGGATAATTTCCTTTTTTTTTTAACTCCACTTGCTTTGCCCTTTGGTGTTAAATTATGTTTTTGTATTTATTTTGCATGAAGTCATAACCTAGACCTTGATTTATTGAGCAGACAATTCCTTCATGAATTATTCTGACCAGGCCTTAACCGGGAATTATTTGCATATTCCTATGTTTTATGACTGTGCACCACGGCTGTAGTTCCCATGTTGACCACAGGGAGCGTTAATGAGGTGGTTTCATTTCTCTGTGAGCTGAACAAAGAAAAGTGAAATATTCCTAGAGACATTTTCTTAAAGGTCTTAAAGGTCACTTTTCCCGGGTTTTGGTCGAGGTTGTCATATCCTTAACAAGGTAAATTTAAAATATCCTCTCTTCAAGTTTCTCTAGAAATAACTAATGAGCCTCTTGTCTGATTTGGCTATATATGTGACATCATAACTTCACGGACGTTCCGGCAACTCCAGTGATATATTTGAATTATATAAAGGTCCAGCTGTTATATATAAACATTTACTTTTATACCATAGGAGATCTCAATTAGGTTATTTTGCATAATTTAATTTGCTAAAGAAGAATGCTGAATAATTTTTAGGAAAAAAACTGAATTGTGATTTTTTTTCCGGCAGATATTAAGATTATATTTGCGATTTTCTTCAATTCAGTGCACAACTTACATCACATTATTAAGACAATGAATGCATTAACTCTGGTGCAAGAATGAAAACTAAAGGGAAGGAAATCTATTTACTAGAAAAACGTTGCACATAGGCTGCATACAACATCCGTAATTACAACAGAAGAACTAAAAGAGCATCTATTCCATAAATTACAGTAGAGAAATACAATTTTTAAAAAAGTACATGTGTAAAATAACAGCAAAAAACAAACATAGAGCTATAGAGATCTCAAGATAGTCTAAAATCACGATTTTCTGAAACAATAGATCATTTCAGGTCTATATATAAAATAACCTAATCAGATAAGATATATATATATATATATATATATATATATATATATATATATATATATATATATATATCTTATCTGATTTATTTAATGAATAACAACCACCTTACAATCTCCTGTTTATATCATATATAGATATATGTTTCTCTTATGCTGCTGCTGTCGTGTCAGTCATAGTCATTCAGTCGTTTTCTACACCTGCTTATTCCTCGTTAGGGTCACAGGGGTCAGCTGGAGCCAATCACAGCATGTTTCAGGTGAATGATGCATCTAAATACTCAAAAATAGCAGATTTATTCCAAAATCCAGGCAAATTTGTCAGAAAAAACCTTGACTTTGTCTTAATCATCCTTGACGGACACTTGGATTTTTCGGATCATAGCTGCTATTGCTAGAAAGTCAAGTTAATTAATGAATTAGCTGTTAGTAGAACAGCTAACAGTAGTTCCTTGAAGACAAATTACTACCATACTGTATATTATTAATATATTAATAACATGCTCTCTCTCTATTAATTCAGAGCAATAATGAAAGTTAAAACAAAGCAGTCAGAGCTGGAGTGATACAACACTAAATAATATTATCCAATGAGGAAATTATATAAAAAAGTCCTATAATCATATGAAATTGAAATTCTTAAAGTTAGAAAGTTAGATTGTGTGAAGCCTTAAACGTGAAGAAAGTCTCCAAACTGATTAACAGTAAACTCTAAAAAGACAATCGACATTATTGCTGATGATGATGATGATGATCTCTTATAGCACGTTAACATTGCAGACAGTACATGCACACACACACCCTATAAACCATATATACATGAGGCCGTTTCAATACAAAGTCAAACATTTACTTATAAAAACACACAGGATGAAGTGATGGAGCAAAAAATCGCTTAATATAACCGAGTGGCTCTCAAATAGTTGAGACGGGGGCGTGAAGCTCCGTCATGTGAGGTGCATTTGACCTCGGGGAACATGCTTTTTTATTTTTATTTATTTATTTACTGTCGTAGAATAAAGTGCAATTGCACCTCCACTACTTTAGGGGGCAGTGGCGCTCTCATTGTCAGAGTGTTCACAGGGAGCATACAGCACAGAGTATGAGTATGAAGTGTAGACACCAAGTGTAGCAGACAGATATAAAAAAAGTCCTATAATCCTATGAAATGGAAATTCTTTCTTCATGCAACTTGCAAACTGCTATTAAAGTTAGATTGTGTGAAGCCTTAAACGTTAAAAAAAGCCACATTTTTTCCCTATTTTAATCACTGCTGATCATCATGTGTTACTTTTAGAATGCGTCACATATTCATAATTAATGTGAGATCATATTTCTCCAGATACGGAACATCTAACCAGCGGCATGGCGTCAGAGCTGTGAAGGGTTTTTGTTTTACCCCAGTGAGCCGTCAATAATGAATGAAGCTTTTTCTCTTTTATTAAACGATGTTTGAAGTATTTTTTTCTTTAAACTACAACATTGACAAAAGCAGCTTTTTTTTATAGTTCTTGGACGGATGTAAATCAGTCGTCTGGTAGCCTGACGTCTGGAAATCAGACAGATGTTTTTCCTTTTTTTATATTATGATTATTCAAAGCCACTTACAGAGCATTCACACATAAGAAAAATAAGTCGTAACAGAAGCTCGGCTAAAAATTCCTGATGATAATTGGGCAGGGAGGCGTCCTGCGCACTTGAAAAGAAAAAAAAAAACAGTGTCAGTTTTCTTGCAGACGAGTTGGATGGAAAACGACTACGAATCACCTGATTAGCAGATATCAAAGCTGCACACGAGAACAACGTGTGATAAGTGATATGAAAGCGAGTTTGATGTCTGTTGGTTCTGTTAGTTGAAAGAAACACCTACACAGGCAATCACACAACCAATCACCCACGGAGACTTCAAAAAATAAAGGAGGAAAAAAAAAACGAACGCACGAACGCCGTTGCATTCGGGGAAATGTTTTCACACATCCGATGATAATGAATCCCTTCACGCTCCGCTATCCGAGGAATGATTTTCTGGTCCGGACGTTAATCAGCTGACCCATTATCAGAGATCAGATGCTGTTTCAGGGCCACACATCCCAACGCTATTGAATATTATAAAAAAAATATATATATACCGTATTATCACTAGTATAAGGCGCACATTAAAGTCTTATATTTTCTTTAAAATGTTGGTGCTCCCTATGTATGTATGTAGGGGAAGTGTGGGCATGGATTGTAGATAAAATAACGGGGATGTGCGTTATGCAGAACATCGTTGTTTTAACAACCTGAAAATGGTAAAGAGACACGCTGATAAAGCAGAGTTTAAACTGAAGGAAATCAGCTACACAGCTGAGTTTAAGACATAAGACAGGTGGTACGAGTTGGAGGAAAGACCGGATCAGTGGATCACAGAGCACAGACTGGATCAGTGGATCACAGAGCAAAGACTGGATCAGTGGATCACAGAGCAAAGACCCGATCAGTGGATCACTGAACAAAGATGAGTGGGAGAAGTGTTCCCGTCATCATTCTACTAAAAGCAGTAAAGCTAGCAGAAGAAATGAAAATTGAACATTTCCGTCTTGGTGCTTTTGTTTTGGTGCCATTTCTCCATCCAGACCCGGACTACGGTAGCGCAGCAACTTCCAGCGGATTATAACACATCATTTAGAGGAAAGTGACTGATGGTGAAGAAAGTGAAGCTGGCATGTTTGATGGAGATTTAGCTGCTGTTGGAATCAGAAACAGAGGATGAGGACTTTGATGGTTTGATTGATGACATTACCCCGCTCTATTTTTAAATACACACTTGTGTCCTTGTTTTATCCGTGTGTTTTACCATGCGCACGATGATTAAAAAATGTTAGTACTTTGTAATCAATACTTAAATAAAGCACAACTAAACTCAGTTTAGCTCCCACTCTATTTGTGTATATATCTATGTGTGTATATAAACTCTCCCCTATAGTTAGGAGCCTTTTGTGTGTGTTAAATACAGTAATGACACACAGAACTGAGACTGAGCCTTCTAGTACCTTATAGTCGTGATAATACGGCACTGAAAACAAATTAGTATGCCAGTCAGTCATTTTCTATAGCTGTTTATTCCTCATTGCGGTCACATGGTCAGCTGCAGCCAATCACAGGTGAGAGGCAGGTACCATTCACTCACAACAACCCTGGTCCTGGAGGCCACTGTGGGTCCAGGTTTTAGTTCCAACACCTGATTCTACTCATCAACCAGTAGAGTCCTTGATAAGGACCTTCATTAGTAGAATCAGGTGTCTCAAGGACCAGGGTCGGTGACCCCTGATTTAGAGTCTTTAAATTACCTCAGTATGTTTTTAGACTGTGGAAAGAAGAAGAAGAAGACATGAGGAGAACATGTAAACCCATCCCAGTTCTCTCCCATATGCACATTTGTGTAGCCTTTAGGTATAGTAACGCAATTCTGCTAAGTTATTGTTGAATTTTTTGTTGTTTGCTCTCAAACTCAGAATAGAGCAGCAAAGCCTCCTGGGAATGGGAAAAAGGTCAAGTCTATTACAGAATTGTAGGGGAATATAGAGGAGTGGCCCCCGTAGCCTGTGAATGGATCTGGAGGTGGTTTGTTTGATTAACATGGAAACGCAAAAAAGAAAAGAGAGAGAAAAGAGAAGAAGAGGCGTTTAAGAGCCAGAATAAAGAAGTGAACGCTGGAGGAGGATGCATCCAAAATACTCAAACCCACACAGACCTGGACCACGATCTAGTGAATTTCATCATTCTCTGACGTATTAGTGCTTTTTTTTTTTTTTTTTTTTGTTCGAGCCAGAAACAAACTCACATGGCAGCAACATTTCTGTGTGTGGGGACTGAAAAGTCTAATTTTGTCAATCACGCGTCGTCTCTTTGGTGCAACGGAAGCATAAATAGATTCAATTGATCTCGTAACAGCGGCTCAGTGAGGCTCAGCGGCGGCGGTTCGCTCACACACGCGTCGACGCGTTGCATGAGGAAAATCGTGTCTTGCCAGAGCTCCAATGATGGATGGTGACGGCGCAGGATTCCGCTTTGGAAGCCCCCGGGAATCAGAAGATTGCATCATGTGGACCCTCGTGTGTCATGTGAACAAAAAGGGTCCAGATGCAAAAAAAAAAATCTTCCCGTCTGTGCTGAAATGGCCCCGGTCGCCATCATCGTGTGTGTAAAACTCCACGAATCACAAGTATATGTACGAGTTAACCGCCGGTTCGGCTGATGGGCTCCGGCCTGTTTGTGGTGCAGATCACGCTCTCAAACCTCTCGCTTCAGCACAGAGAAAAACTTTCCACTTTTTAGCAGATGAAAGAGAAAACAGCCTTCATCATTCTGCACGGCGGAGCTCGAAACATCCAACTGAAGTCGGGGAAAGTGAAAAGTTTTCACGCACAAGGTCTAAAAGTACTTTCATGCTTTCTTTATTTTTTTTTATTCATATTTCAAGCCATGTCTCAGAAGAATATAATTATCTATTAAACAAACAAGGCTCACTTTCTTTTTTCTTCCGAGTCCACTCCGAGGACCAGACATCATCGCTCTGCCTCTTGCGTAACGTCGCCATGGAAACGCAATCAAATAACCAACCTCATGCAGTTAGCGGTTTTCAACCTTTATTCCACCATCCTTATGAAACACTTCTTTCCACAGATGGGATTGTTGCAAGAGAGAGAGAGAGAGAGGCTTCATGTCATAATTGTGAAGCCGCTGAATTGCTGCTCTCCTCTCGCCGGTTGCACAAAATCCATTTCGGCCCTGTCAGTTTTATATATACAAGCTTGCAGAAGGTAATCGTATCCTGCCTGAAACGCCATCTTTTAACAGACAACACCAGAAGGAAGAAAACACACACACATATACACACACACACATTCCGTGACATGATGTTGATGTAAATCTGATGGAAGGACACTCGCCCCAAACCTGAGGAATGGAGTTTTCTGCATGAACGCGTGTTTATGTGTAAAAAAAAACATAATGAACGACATTACGCTGTTGTTTCTATGACTTTATGCACTAGTCCTGCTACGGTTCAACACTCGTTTCGTAAAGAGGTAGCACATAGAGGCTTTTTTTTTTTTTTTTGACGCACTGACCTGTAATTATACATCCTTCCAATTATATACGCGTAACCATGGCAACCGATGCAACCTAAAAAACTGAACTAAACAAAAATAAGCAAAAATGCTTACAAACGGAAGAAAAATCTGCCTACGTCCTGTTCCTTAAAGCAAATGCTTCTCAATTATTTTATGTCGTGCCCCCCCACGTGATTATGAATAGAATCATTTGTCTATAATATTGTTATAAGTACCTCTGCATAACACTGTATCCTTATTAACGTATAATAGAATAAAAAAAGAAAGAAATATGGACCAACTTACAACAAAGAATAGCTTTATTAACTAACAGAAAAGATTTAAAGTGCATCTGAAATTAAAAAATAAAATTAAATCCTTAATTAAACATTTTCTGACTGACCATGTCAAACCATATGATACTGAAAAATAAAACTACATAAATGGTCTTATCAGTGATTGTGGTGTAATGTCTTTAATGTCTTTGTCTCCAACATTTCAGACTCAGTAACACACCGGTCTTTCACAGTGAACCAAGCGCTACAGACGCTTCGTCATATTTCCTCGTCTTAGCTTTGGGAGACTTTCGTTTGTCTCTTTATCTCCGTCTCTCTCCGCCTGTCTTCTCATCCCTGTTAAATATGTTTTCATGGTGTCACTAGGTGTCTACACTTCATACTCATACTCTGTGCTGTATGCTCCCTGCACACACTCTGCTGCCCCCTAATGTAGTGGAGGTGCAATAGCACTTTATTGGAGGACTTAGAATAAAAAAACACATTACCTGTGGTCTTACGCACCCCCCCCCACTATTTGAGAACCACTTCTTAAAGCCCACATGCTGCTTCAGAATCGACTGGACTGGCCAACGAGGAAAAAAAAAAATGGAAGCAAACGGAAGTTTTTTTCTTTATTTTATTGCAGGTTTCAGCCTGTCGGGGTAAACAAGGCCGTGGCGCCGTGCCCTTGAGACGTAATGCAGCGAGTTGTATGAATCAGTGTTTTAAAGAGTGTTGAGTGTGTTCGAGTGAACACGGGCGGACCTTGAGGGAAAGATTGGGTTCACACACTAAACCTGGTCTCCTGGATCTCTGATCTTTCAGCTATGTTTTTTTTTATTCCTATTTTTGTTTGCATGTGTTGTCCCTGTGTGTGTTTCTATGAAGAGAAATGAACTTAAAACGTTGTCCCTGAGTTATAACACTTAGCGCGCTATGAACAAATTCAGCTAAATTAATATGTTAATGGACGCTGTGATGAGTTGGAATCGTGTAACTCACTGTTGAGCTTCAACAAAAGCCTTCAAATGGAAAATGGAATGAAAAGGGATTACAATGTAAAATGGTTAATATGAAAAAAACTATAATTATAGGATAAAACAGCCAATGGCCAAACAGCCATGTCTTCATTTGTTGATTGTGGATTTTATTGTGTGAAGACTTTGATAAATGAACTACGGTATATTCATATATTCACATTAATCATTTGTTAAACAGTCCATTCTGAGGCATAACAAGCTAAAAAGATTCATATTTATGCTTTTGCTGGAGGACCTGGGCCAAAAAAAGAAAAAGAAATCTAATTTCAAAGATTAAAGTTTACAAATTCGCTTGAAAAAATATAAATCGAGAAAACATTTTGTGAAGCAAATGGCTTCAGTTTGCGAAATAGGCGCCAGACGCTTATGATAATGTGGTGATTTTGTGCTGAAATCACCAATATTTCCTCCACTCGTTACGGATGGGGGGTCCTCATTAGGAGCTGGAGCGGATCGGTCCGGTTTATTAAGGAGAACCAGGCCTCCTGTTCACCTGGGGGGGCAGCGAAGGGTTAACGCCATCAGGCGTTTTATTTACTGATTCATATTTGGTTTGAGTGGTGTTTGGTGTGTGGTGGAGCAGCACGAGTGTTGATTGGAAAGTTTTGCCTTTTCCCACCAGACTTTAACCCATTTATCTAGTGGAGATCTACTGGCTGATTCTAGGTAGTGGTAGTTCCTTTATTCACCTTTAAGACTAAAAAACAAGGTTGTTCCAGATGTGAAAAGCGATTAATTACCCCAGATTTCTTAATTTTCTTTCATCAACAACAGCACTAATCTGTTATCTTATTGTATAATTTGAAAGATAAAGATGAGAAATACTTTTTTTAACATGTTTAGATTGGAAGAAGAAAACATCTCGCCCCCGCGCGACTATAACTAGTAAAATTTGTCTATAAAATTATTATAAGTACCTCTGCATTACACTGTGTCCTTATTAACGTATAAGAGAATAAAAAAGAAAGAAATTTGGACCAACTTACAACAAAGAATAGCTTTATTAACTAACAGAAAAGATTTAAAGTGCATCTGAAATTAAAAAATAAAATTAAATCCTAATTAAACATTTTCTGACTGACCATGTCAAACCATATGATACTGAAAAATAAAACTACATAAATGGTCTTATCAGTGATTGTGGTGTAATGTCTTTAATTTCTCTGTCTCCAACATTTCAGACTCAGTAACACACCGGTCTTTCACAGTGAACCAAGCGCTACAGACGCTTCGTCATATTTCCTCGTCTTAGCTTTGGGAGACTTTCGTTTGTCTCTTTATCTCCGTCTCTCTCCGCCTGTCTTCTCATCCCTGTTTAATATGTTTTCATGGTGTCACTTGGTGTCTACACTTCATACTCATACTCTGTGCTGTATGCTCCCTGTGAACACTCTGCTGCCCCCTAATGTAGTGGAGGTGCAACTGCACTTTATTCTAGGACAGTAGGAAAAAAAAATCGGAATATTTTTTTTTTCTAGTGAATATATTCTGTCTGATAATGACATTATCTTATTTTTTTTATCCTGGAAAGCAACACTAATCAGACTTAAAACTTTCATTTGCTATTCGACTTAAATCTGAGTAAAATTCCCTTCAGTTTTTTTTTTTTTGCAGAAATCAGACTTGTGGGCATGCGCGCTGTTTAAAACTGGACGATAATCCAATTTGTTCTCATATCCACACACCATTGGATCCATTGGATCCACTCGGCACACTTAACCTTCTTTAAAATGGAATCACTTTTTTTTACCAGAAAAATACGCGTCCCTGGATTATCGCAGTGAAAAAAGAGATTAGTTAAAACCCCACCAACGGTGTGAATAGATGTGTTGGAGTTGTGTAATCTGGGAGTGGGAGTCGTGTGTATATCAGACTGTCAGATACGCGTCTCCATGTGAATGCTGCAGCAGTTTTTTCTATTTATTTATTATTTTCCTACATGCACAAGATGTATGTTTGTGTCGGTGGGACGGATGGTTGAAGGGAAAAAAACCCTCGCTGCGTTTCCACCCTCTGGGGGTATTTTTTTCCCTTCTTATCCATTAATACATGTCCACACATAAAGCATATTTGTCTGTTCGCGGGCAGCGTTTGACTGGCAGCAGCGTAATAACCTTCCTGCTCCCAGGGATTAGCAGCACAATGCAAACACTGATGAATACATACATCATGTTTGGAGGTGTGGGGAGGTTTTTTGTTGTTTTTTTCGTCCGTTCACAGCATCAAAAACTCTCACGACATCACTGATACTTTGAGCTTAACGAGATGATATTTACAATTTTCCAAATTAATTCATCCTAAAATTTCTTGGATTTATTTCCTTGGAAATGGTATTCATGAGTCGCTTTTTAATTAAAATGATGAGTTGAGTCCACTCGACTCTTTAATAATTCATTTTCTATAAGAAGCAGATTTGTTTTATCAGCACATTTTTTTTCCTAGGATGTGTTGTTTGGGAGTTGTAAAAACTCACCAGAGCTTCTTTTTTTTTGTTTTAGATTAATGATTTCAAACTGCTCCCAGAACAGTTGAGGGAATTAACAAATAAATCCACCAAACTACAACATCTCCAGGATAACTTTTTTTTTTTTATGTCATTTTTTTTTTTTCTGAAACACTCACAAAAAGGACAAAATCAAGATTTGTGCTATTTTTGACACAAAATGTCAATTAGTGTAAATACTTAATCGACCTTGACCTGTGGTTCTCGCCCCCTGGGGGGGTGCGTTAGACTTTGGGGAACATGCTTTTTTATTTTTTTATTTTATTTTTTTTCTCCTGTCCTAGAATAAAGTGCAGTTGCACCTCCACTACATTAGGGGGCAGCAGAGTGTTCACAGGGAGCATACAGCACAGAGTATGAGTATGAAGTGTAGACACCAAGTGACACCATGAAAACATATTTAACAGGGATGAGAAGACAGGCGGAGAGAGACGGAGATAAAGAGACAAACGAAAGTCTCCCAAAGCTAAGACGAGGAAATATGACGAAGCGTCTGTAGCGCTTGGTTCACTGTGAAAGGCCGGTGTGTTACTGAGTCTGAAATGTTGGAGACAGAGAAATTAAAGACATTACACCACAATCACTGATAAGACCATTTATGTAGTTTTATTTTTCAGTATCATATGGTTTGACATGATCAGTCAAATATGTTTATTTGAGGATTTATTTTATTTTTTATTTTCAGATGCACTTTAAATCTTTTCTGTTAGTTAATAAAGCTATTCTTTGTTGTAAGTTGGTCCATATTTCTTTCTATTTCATTCTCTTATACATAAATGAGGATACAGTGTTATGCAGAGCTACTTATAACAATCTTATAGACAAATTATACTACTTATAGTCGCGTGCAATGTTTCCTCTTCCATGGGGGGCGCGACAGAAAATGAGTGAGAAGCACTGACCTCGACTATAAAACTAGTTAATATCATGTGTTTTTAGTTTTTTTAAACATTTTTATGGAGTTAATTATTTAGAACCAAGTTTTTAGGGTTTACCAAGTTTTTTATGATGATCACTGAGGAGCTCAGTATGACAAAAAAAGACGAATAAGTGAATATAATCAACACAGTAATAATATATATATATATTTTTTGCGTTTTCACAAAAAAATCATGATTTTGTGCTACTACAACATCTCCAGGATAACTTTCAGTAGTTTTTGTTCTTCTTCACTTCATTTTTTTTGGAGTGAAAACACTCACAGGACAAAGCTGACGTTAACGGATGCATCCGGCGGCTCATTGGTCACGGGTGATTACATCACATGAACGCCACTAATGAGAAATTCTCCCTCCGCGGTTTATCTGGGGAACAGCTTGGACGTGTTAATCACACGCCGCCGCCGCCACCGCCATCATTTACACACTGACAAATATGGATCTTTTAACCGTGGGCTTTCAGAGCGTGTGTTTAAGCACATCGCCGCCACTCGTACGGTGGTCTTATTTATTCATTCTGCAGATGTTCACCACTTTATCGGCTCCACAAAATGGGTTTGAACCCATGTGCTCCAAATGTGAAAGTGCAGCTAAAAAATGATTTTGCAGAGTAGATAAATGTGGAGATGTCAGAACAGTATGAATGGGGTACACACATTATCTTATCTATATTTTACCTGCTTGATCGACAGTTGGATGTGGCATCAGCCAATCAGAAGAGAGGCTCGTTAATAATTATTAACGAGACCTAAGACCGCGTTTTATCACCATGAATTCATCTCATAAACAGCTGCTGCCTTCTCTCGATTGCTGCTTCTACAGTAATTGTATCAATCAACAATCTGCTTCACTGATTGGCTGAAGGAGCGTGTCTGTCAAGGCGATAGGCCCCGCCCACTCAAAGCATTTTGCAATGTAGAGAAATTTAGTGATGAAGATGAGGAAGTCAAAAACTTAAAATACTAGTTTTAAAAAGCATTTCTCATGCCTCAAAATGTTCCTTTTGTGGTTTCTTATCATTCAGAGTCTATTTGTATTATTTATTTTTCACAAAAATCATGATTTTGTGCTATTTTTGACACAAAAATGTCAAATGGTGTAAGCAAAAAAGAATGATGATTTAAAACATTTAATCAATCTAGAATAGAAAACTAATTGAGATCATGTGTTCAGAGTTAAACTATCTGGTATGCTGAAAAGTGTTAATATTTAATCCACCTAGAATATAAAACAAGTTGATAGCATGCTTTTTAAGAGAGGTAAACTATCTGGTACAACGTTTTTAGGATTACACCACACAGAAACGTGAGCTCACATGGTTCAGGATGGTTTTAACCAGGCTGAACGTGAATGTCTGCATACATCGCTGTAGGGAAATCCATCAGATCAGTCTGCATTAATGGTTTCTGGGTTCTGGTGGTCCGGGTTAAAGTGGTGGATCTGCAGATTTCTGCTGAATCGGCTTAAATCGGAGGTGGAGGACGGGAAAAGTGAGCGAAAGGAAGACTAAAAGATCGAGAGGAGCTTTAAAATCTGTGAATCGACAGTCCACACACACACACACACACACACACACACACACACACACACACACACACACACACAGGTTTTCCCATCAGCTCCCTCACGGTTTCACACTGAGTCCATTTGTAAATGTAACAGCTGATTACTGCCGTCCTGCTGCTCCACATGCAGCCACTCAGCACATTTTAAAACCAGGATTAAATTACATTAAACTTTACGCATTAACCCATAAGAACCCAGACCCATTCATCTTTATAGGAAAATTGTATGTTTTATACCATAGATCAAGTGGGCATTGAACACATTTTTTTGTAAAAATAAATGGTACAAATAGGCTATTTAGGGACAAGAAACCAACCTGAATATGATTTAGTTTGTTTTCTTTTTTAAACTGAGTTTAACTCCTGTGAGAACGTTAGAAACACATGCTATCAACTAGTTTTATATTTAGGTGCATTAAATATTTTAAATTTATCGTTCATTCTATGTTACACCTTTTTAAATTTTGTGTAAAAACACACAAAATCATGATTTTTGGAAAAAATATAATGAATATTAATATCATATATATATTTTATATATTATATATACTAAAGAATATTTATTATATATTTATTATAATAAAAAATTTAATGAAATTAATTTTAAGGATTTTAACCCATAAGAACCCAGACCCATTTATCCTTAAAGGAAAATTTTATGTGTTATACCACAGACCAAGTGTACCACATAGAACAAGTTTCTGAAGTTTTTCTTTTCAGAATAAAACTTTTTATTCTTAAAACCCTTTTTTTACCATATATGTAACATTGGGCATTAGTGGTAAACATATTCCATATCAGGATGATTAGTATCTGTCACTTTGGGACTTAATGAGTTAAGTTCAGACATAAAACCTCATAATGAAGAGTCTGAACCAAAGGCTCTAAAAAAAGGTTTTAAAAAGTGAAAGACACATGCCATCCATTAGTTTTATATTCTAGGTGGATTAAATACTTAAAGTCTATTATTCTTTTTCAGCTCCACCATTTGACATTTTGCTTCTAAAGTTGCACAAAATCATGATATTTGTAAAAATGGTACAAATTGACTATTTAATGACAGTACACCAACATCATTTTGTTATTTTTTTTACCTTATTTTTTTAAAACCTAATTTAACTCCCTTGAAATGTTTTACAAAATTAAAGACACATGCTATTAATTAGTTTTTTATTCTAGGTGCATTAAATATTTAAAATTTATCATTATGATTTTTTGATTACAACATTTAAAATTTTGTGTAAAACACTCATAAACCCAAATTACATTTTGAGAGACCTGATGAATATAATAATTTATAGAATTATTGGATTTGCTCATCTTGCCAAATATTATTTGTCACAGACCAGAATATGTTTGCATATTCAGAGATTCAGACCTTTTTAATGAAATTTATTTTAAAGATTTTAGTCCATAAGAACCCAGACCCATTCATCCTTATAGGAAAATTTTATGTGTTATACCATAGATCAAGTGGGCCACATTGAACACATTTATTGACATTTTGTGCCTAAAATTGCACAAAATCATGTTTTTTGTAAAAAATAAATGGTGCAAATATACTATTTAGGGACAAAAACCAACCTGAATATGATTCAGTTTGTTTTGTTATACCTAATTTTTTTAAACTTAGTTTAACTCCTGTGAAAATGCATTAAATATTTTAAATTTATCGTTCTTTTTAGGTTACACCTTTTTAAATTTAGTGTAAAAACACACGAAATCATGATTTTTGAAAAAATATGATAATGAATATTTATATATGAATATTTATTATAATAAATATTTTAATGAAATTAATTTTAAGAATTTTAACCCATAAGAACACATTTATAAAGTTTTTTTTTTCAGAATAATACTTTTTATTCCCAAAGATCTGTATTTTAAAAAAGTATTTGATTAAAATATTATTTGTCATTGACCAGAATATGTTTGCATATTCAGAGATTCAGATGTTTTTAACCCATAAGAATCCAGACTAATTTATCCTTAAAGGAAAATTTTATGTGTTATACCATAGACCAAGTGGGCCACATTTTTAGAATAATACTTTTTATTCCCATAGATCAGTATTTTAACATATATGTAACATTGGGCATTAGTGGTAAACATATCCCATATCACGATGATTAGTATCTGGGACTTAATGAGTTAAGTTCAGACATAAAACCTCATAATGAAGAGTCTTGTTACTGTGGGTTCTTATGGGTAAAAAATGTAAAAATCCCAGTCACATTTTTTTGACTGACAACGCTAAATGTGACAAATAACACACAACATCGGACCCCGAAAAAAAAAAAACAGACTGGAGGGATTTAATATTTTAGCACTCTGTTCTTAATATTTCACCGCCAGCGCTGTTTCAGTGAGTGTTTGTGGTGTAATCACTGGTTGACAGCCCCTCCTGAAATATGCATGTGGAGTCTGCTCATGTATATTATTAGGCAGCTTATTAATGCAAGACCTCTGCATTGTTCCCCGTGTCGTCTCATTGGAGAACATGAGGAGACACGTACCTGCTGATAACTTTAACCCAATTAGCTTTTGATGCAGGGGGTGCTGCAGGGAGCAGCCTGGCTATATACAAAAATATGTATAAATAATTAAACTTCAATTTTCTTTGTTCACCCTGCTTGACAATCAGTAATTTACCTTTTATGCTTCTTTTGAACGGCTGAGCTGTGGCGAATCGGATCGGCCGCGGCTAGACACGCAAATACAAAAAAAACAAATACAGATTCTGTTCTGCAAATGACAAATCAAATAGATATTTGTCTGTCAACACTTTTTAACTTTATGACCCGTCTGATGCACATTTATGTTCAATAGTGGCTAGTAGTGTAGAATATGTGTGTATATATGTATATATATATACACGTACACACATATATACATATATGTGTGTATATATATATATATATATACACACATATATACACATATATACATATATATATATGTGTGTGTGTGTGTGTGTGTGTCTGTGTGTATATATACATATATATATATATATATACACACACACACACACATTTACATATATACACATTGACACACACACATATATATATATATATATAGATATATACACATACACATATATATATACTTTATATATATATGTATATATGTGTGTGTGTATGTATATATACACACATACACACACATATATATATATTATATATATTCAGCAAAACCTACACATACACATATATATATATTTATATATACACACACACACATATGTGTGTGTGTGTGTATGTGTAGGTTTTGCTGAATATATATAATATAATAGTGTTATAAAGGTGGTTTTCTTTCTTTTAATACATATTATCGATATATTTAATTTCTGCAAGGTGCATTGCTACTGAAATTAGTGCTTGTCAGAATTGATGTTAATGATAATGGTGTGCGTGTGTGTGTGTGTGTGTGTGTGTGTTTTAGACAGCCTCACACTGTGTTATGTAAATGTATCGGCACTTAACGGGTTAAATCTCTTCAAAATATAATTAATATTTGATATGTATATTTCAGGCTGAAGTGGTTTAAAAAAAAAGTGTGAGTGAAAAAAACTATTAATATATAATAGGCATTTTTTGGGGGGAGCTGACATTTAGTGTTATTAGGACAAATGCATCAGGATGTTAAAGATGGATGAACGTTTTTCTTTTCAGGACTTAACGGCCGACAGTTCCTGGAAAAGACAATTTGTTTGTTTAAGCAGCAGCACGCAAGGTCGAGAAGGAACGTCAACGCTTAACATTTAAGACACAAAACGCAGGAAAACAGTCTTAGAGAGTACAAACAAGCACAATCGCAGGTTCCCGTCGCCATGGCAACCGAGCAAAACGCGTGCAAACCCTCACGAAAACGGCAAGTGGCCCCTCGGATTGAGTCAAAACATTGCATTTACAATAAGGAACACAATATAAGAATGAACGGTGCGTGGAAACTATTCAGCAGCCTTTCTCGTGTAAATTGTGCGTGATCCCCGCTGGCCTCGTGCAGCGCGTTGGACGCGCGGGTCTCACGGATATGTGGGCGCTAATTTACACGTTGTACTCATAACAGTGCAGCAAACAGCCATGTTATAATAACATCATTCGACACACACACACAATGCATGCAGGTAGGCGTAGTCTCATTATTTGCATGAACCCTCGTCCAAATTCTGCACACACGCTGTTTATATTTGCATTTTAGCATGAAATCGGTCAGAATCTAATCCACCGCGATGACACAGAAAAAAAAAAAAAACACAAAACACAGCGTGGACTCACAAGCTTTTCACAGCTATTATTGTCTGGTGTGTTGGAATAGAATTAAAACGTCAGCTAATGCCATTAATGAGAGCTGAATTATGAATGTACAAAAGGTATTAATTCACCTAATTGGATTAATGGTGACCAAGGTGTGACTCATTCTGGTTTTCTCACTCTCAGGCCTGTTGGATTCGTATGATTCATTCATGGTGATGAATGTCTTCAGTCATCGCTTCAATCTGTGTTTAATTTACTCATTTTATTAACAATATTCTAATGTTTTTGTGACGTCAACATCATCCTGAATTCACCTACTTGACCCATATGTGACTCTTTTTATCAAATGAGTCGCAAAATGAATAGAAAATACAGTCGATATATTGACGAGGTTAGAAATTATGATTTTCATTTGATTAATAATAATTTTCTTCTGCCTTCATCAACGAATGCTTCATATAACCATATGTAGAATATAAACTATATATATTATATATTATGTATATATATATATATATATATATATATGTATATATATATATATATATATATATATATATATGAAAGGAAATAATATAATAATATTAACAGATATATACATATACATATATGTATATGTATATATATATATATATATATATATATATATATATATATATATATATATATATATATATAAATGCATATATACATATATATATATGTTTATATACACATATTGACATATATTATTATATATATATATATATATATATACATTATAATAATGATTTTCTACTGTAGTATATGTAGAATATATACTATATATAATATATATAAGTACACAATATATACATATACATACATGCATATATATATAATATATATACATATATATGTATATATATATATACATACATATACATATATGTATATATATATATATATATATCCATCCATCCATCCATTTTCTATCCCGCTTATTCCCTTTCGGGGTCGCAGGGGTCTGCTGGAGCCTATCCCAGCGCATTTATGGCGAGAGGCAGGGGGATACACCCCAGATGGTCGCCAGCCAATCGTGGGGCATATATATATATATATATATATATATATATATATATATATATATATATATATATATATATATATATATGTAAAATAATGTAATGGTTAAATCTCCTCAAAATATAATTAATATTTGATGTGTATATTTCAGGCTGAAGTGGTTTTAATACACTTAGTGAAATAAAACTATTAATATATAATTAGTAGTTTTTGGGTAAGCTGACATTTAGTGTCATTAGGGACAAATGAAAAGCATTGAGTTTTTTTCAGTAAAGATTAAACTAATCAGAAATTGAATACACTTTATTCATTGTTAATGTGGTAAATGAGTATTCTAGCTGTACACGTCTGTTTTAATATTATTTCTCCATATGTGAATAGAGCCCTTTTCTCCAGTGTTCTAATGCTACACTGTGATTGATAATTGCATTAGAAGCTAATAAATGATCAGAAAACCCCTGTTGTAATGATATTAACACATCTAAAAACAGCCAGACGCAGCATTCTGTGAACCGAAGCAGAGTTTGAAGGAGAAACTCCTTATTTCAAATAAAAATCACTATTTCTAACCTTGTCATTGTCTTTACTGTATTTTCTCTATTCTTTATTTTGACCTTTCATTTTGACCAAACAGCGCTGCTTTGCCGGTTATTAAAGATTTTCTCTTCGATCACGTTTTTAACGAAGGTCGAGCGGCGGCGTTCTGAAAGCTCGTTAAGTGGCCGTCGTGTTTCCTATCGATCGTTTCTGTGCTTTCGATTGGGCGGACGGGCTGAATGGATTTCACCAGCGCTCCGGTTCACAACAAATGGCTTTTCACATAATGTGATTTCTGCATCTTTGATCTTGCATGTGCCTTTTTCCTGAAAGAAAATCTGAAATTCTGGCCCCCAACTGAGTCTAAACCACGTTCATGTTGTAAATCTTCACCCAAATCGGCTTTTCGTGGCTTTTTTGTGGAAACAGTGACGCCTGAACTGTCGCATTCTGATGATTTAAGTGAACTTTCTGCACGTTATTCATGCAGGAAACGGAACGTGGCGTTTAGCTGTTTAACGTGATTACCAGCCCAGAGTGATGAGGCGTTAGTGTTGATTTATTCGATCAGTCTACGTACGTAATGCGATGAAGGATAAATCCTTCACTGGCCATTTCATGCTCTGAGAAAACGAGCTTTGATTTAATTACGACGGTTAATCAACGGGCCGGGAGCTCGACGCGAGGAGACCGTTCATTCATGGTTTCCTGCTAATACCTGCGGATCTGACTAACACCTGAAGTGACCATTACCATCCCTTAAGATTTTAATGCAGTGTTAATTACACCAGTAATTAGTCTGGACCTTAGTTTATTGTGTACTTTATGGCTTAATTAGTATTAGAATAAAGTTCTTTATTTCCGTTTCCTGCGTCACATTTTCGTATCATCAAATGGTTTGCAAGAAATGTTAAAATTAGCCATACGTGTGTTTTTGTCAGTTTATTAGGTTGATTTTTTTTTTTATCAAACTGTGTGTGAATTAAATGGTTTTAATAGAGGTGAAGAACCACTTTGGTATTTTCTCACTTCCATATAACAACTTTAATTGTCTATTTTGTAAGAAAATACAAACGTGACCAGTTTAGAACCTGAGCTGATCTGTCACAGCGCCCCCTGCTGTAAGACAAAGGAACTGCAGCAGACCCGTTATCCTGTCTGAAACAACCATGGGAGAGATAATTCTCCTAAAATACAGAAATAGCGTCACGTAAAAGCTGAACTGAAGCGGTTTTAACGCTTCCGTGAGCCCTCAGTAATTTGCCGGTGAAGCCGTTCTCGTCTCGTAATCTCGTGTTTTTTCATTTAGTCGACACATCCATGGGAGACTCGTTTGCCGGTTTTAAACAAGGCGAATCGAGCCAGGCGGCTGCTCCTTTACGGCCGTTAGGAGACTCCCGTCGTGCTTTGTGTGTCTGTCCGCTTTTCTTTTTTTTTTGTTTCCACGTGGTGGTGATTCATGAAGTTTAAACCCTTCATTCTCACAGAGATGATTCTCGTCCTGTTTCCTTCTGCAGCGAAAAAAAACCTTTGAATTCTTAATCTGTAATTGTTGGAGCGGAGGAAGCCTTCAGGCCGCAGCACAATATTTAGATTGTTTGTCGTGTGTGTGTGTGTGTGTGTGTGTGTGTGTGTGTGTTTATCACAATGAACAATGTGCCTTCTGATTTTGCTGTTGATTATAATGTGAGGATGTTAACCAACCATCCATAATGTTTAATTATTAAAAAAATATGCAAAAAAATGATTTTAAAGGTTCAATACGTAGATTTACTCCTGTTTTTTATTTGAATATCAATACCAAAATGTAGATGTATTTTAGTGTTAAATAAAAAAAAATCTAATAATTTTACATTAAGTTTCTCAGCTGATTCTGCATTAGTGTCATTAATATTAATTAGCCTAGTGTGCAGGTGTGACATCACAAGTTCACAGAGGCCTTGATGGCTGGTTCTCTGTAGATTGAAGGTTTTGAAACATCAAAATAATAATAAAAAGTATAATCAAAAACATATTAACATCTACTCTTTCACCATATGTTTAAGTTTTAATAGAATATTAATGACTAAATGTTTAGTTCTATGTTCTTTTAGTTATTATTTCTGTATAAACACCACAGCTGTAAAATCCACTCACTCAAATCGTGCAGGAAAAAACACGTTTCATGCTTTTTGTAATTAAAAGTTTTTCATTTCAAATCCTAGGTTTCCCTGCTAATACCTGTGGATCTGACTAACACCTGGAGCATCAATTACCATCCCTTAATATTCTCACCCAACGTTAACATTCATCATTACTCCATTAATTAGGAGAGACTGAAATATCATAATTAGAGTTTAAAACCTGAACTGATCTGTCACAGCGCCCCCTACAGGAAAACAATAGAACTACACCAGACCATCATGCTTCATTAGGAATATATTTTATTCTATTGTATAAATACCACAGCTGTAACATCCACTTGCTCAAATCATGCAGATTCTTATAAGCCCCAGGTTTTCCTGGTAATTCCTGTGGATCTGACTAATACCTGGAGCACCCATTAGCATCCCTGAATACTCTCATGCAATGTTAACATTCATCATTACTGCAGGAATTAGTTCAGACCTTAGTTTATTATGTATGTTATGGCTTCATTAGTATTAAAATAAAGTTGTTTGTTATAGTTTTACGTCAACATTTGATGAATTGATTCAGTATAATAAGTGACGTCGCTACCAAACAGCTGCGCATTCACTAGTTTCTTTCTTTACTTTTCTTCTTTATTTCTGTTTCCTGCCTCACATTTTTCTACATTTTTGTATAATCAAATGGTTTGCAAGAAATGTTGAAATCAGTTGTCAGTTTATCAAGTGGATTTTTTTTAATCAAACTTGAGGCGAACTGTGTGTGTGAATTAAATGGTTTTAATGGAGGTGACGAACTTTAATTGTCTATTTTGTAAGAAAATACAAATATAAATAAGAATATATAATATAATATAATATAATATACTCTAATCTCCTCTGAAGTGTTTAAAATATCTGAATCCATCAATAGATCCAAGGCTTTAAAGGAATAAAAGTGACCAATTTAAAACCTGAACTGATCTGTCACAGCGCCCCCTACTGTAAGACAATAGAACTACACCAGACCATCCCATAATATTCTCACCAAAGATTATTACTCCAGTAATTAGGACAGACCTTAGATATACACTTAACGGGAGAATGTGAGACACAAATGTTATGGCTTCATCACTATTATCCATCCATTTTCTATCCCGCTTATTCCCTTTCGGGGTCGCAGGGGTCTGCTGGAGCCTATCCCAGCGCGTTAAGGCGAGAGGCAGGGATACACCCCAGATGGTCGCCAGCCAATCGTGGGGCACACACACCATTCACACACCATTCACTCTCACACTCACACCTATGGGCAATTTAGAGTTTACCAATTAACCTGAGCATGTTTTGTATTGTGGGAGGAAACCGGAGTACCCGGTGAAAACCCACGCAGACACGGGGAGAACATGCAAACTCCACACAGAAAGTCCCCAGACCCAGGCCCAAGGCGGGTCTTGAACCTGCGACCTTCTTGCTGTGAGGCAACAGTGCTACCCACCGCACCACCGTGTCGCCCTCATCACTATTATATCATATTATATTATATTATATTATATTATATTATATTATATTATATTATATTATATTATATTATATTATATTATATTATAGGACCATTCATTCCTCTTCAAAATTTTAAGTTTTCTTTTATAAGCCCCAGGTTTCCCTGGTGATACCTGCGGATCTGACTAACACCTGGAGCAACCATTACATCCCTGTACATCCAGTATTTAGGACAGACCTTAGATTTAGTGATGCAACAGGAGAATGTAGGACACAAATATTATGGCTTTATCACTATTATATTATATTATATTATATTATATTATATTATATTATATTATATTATATTATATTATATTATATTATATTATGGGCGACACGGTGGTGCGGTGGGTAGCACTGTTGCCTCACAGCAAGAAGGTCGCAGGTTCAAGACCCGCCTTGGGCCTGGGTCTGGGACCTTTCTGTGTGGAGTTTGCATGTTCTCCCCGTGTCTGCGTGGGTTTTCACCGGGTACTCCGGTTTCCTCCCACAATACAAAAAACATGCTCAGGTTAATTGGTAAACTCTAAATTGCCCATAGGTGTGAGTGTGAGAGTGAATGGTGTGTGAATGGTGTGTGTGCCCCACGATTGGCTGGCGACCATCTGGGGTGTATCCCTGCCTCTCGCCTTAACGCGCTGGGATAGGCTCCAGCAGACCCCTGCGACCCCGAAAGGGAATAAGCGGGATAGACAATGGATGGATGGATATTATATTATATTATATAAATACCACAGCTGTATCATCCACTTGCTCAATCATGCAGAAAAACAACAAGAAGTTCATTCATTCCTCTTTTTCATGCTTTCATAATACAATTTAATTTTTTTTTATAAGTCCCAGGTTTCTGTGGCTAATACCTGTGGATCTGACTAACACCTGGAGCACCCATTACCATCCCTTAAGATTCTCATGCATTCATCATTACTCCAGTGATTAGGACAGACCTTAGATATAATTACGCAACAGGAGAATGTAAGACACAAATGTTATGGCTTTATCACTATTGTATTATATTATACTACATTATATTACATTACATTACATTACATTACATTACATTACATTATATTATATAATATTATGTTGATTCCACAGCTGGAACATCTGTACATTCACTTGTATTTGCTGCTGCAGGACGAGTCCAGAAAGCAGAGGACTCCACAGAACATCCTCCTGTCCTCACTCTTTACTCCTCTCTCGACTCTTTACGTGGTGTCGTCGCGCCGACACGTCGACGTAACCCCGGCGATAAACCACGAACTCCCACCCCCCCCTGAGCCCCTCCGTATTATCTGCTGCTACGGCAACGCTTTACGATGATATACAAGGGCCAATCCGGGCATGAAAGCGTTTTTTTTACAGACGTCCCGTTATCCGAACATCTCGTGGTGCAGATTCCGTTTTATTAAATGTATTGATCCTCGTCGACTTTCCCGGTGCAGGTGCCCCCCGTCCCCCCCCCCCCCACCCCCCCTTTCCTCCCCTGACCCGATAAGTCTATTTTATCCTCCTCCGGTGCATTTACCATAGCTTTATCTCCACAGACAGCCGCTGTTTATGTGTTCTGAATCTGAACTTATTAATGGTATCTACAGCGCATTGATTGATAAATGCTGCTGGTGTGTGAGGCCACAGGCAGATTTCCCTTGGCGGGGGGTGGGGGGGGAGAAATAAAATCAATAAATACAAACACTGTGGATTTCTTCCCTGGGAGGCAGCATGAAATATATGTTCTTCTTTCTGGAGTTTTCTATGTGTACCACCCAAGCCAGAGACATGCAGTGCTGCTGTGAATTCACATTGATTTGAAGAGGGGAACAGGGGTGGAAAAAAAAAGCTTTTTAAATGCACAATATGTAATTTTCTGCCGCTCGGCGTCTCGTGCAACAACAAAAGATTTAATCAATGATTTCATAGAGCAGCGCGGGACCGTGCGAGTTCCCGTCTGCATTGATTTGCCGTTTTATTTACATTAGAACTTGGCCAGATCGCGTTGAGAAGCAGCGATCCCCGATCGCAGAGGGTTAAGCAAAGGTTAAAGAGCGCTGAAAAGGTGGAGAGAGTGTACGAACGGTCTGTGAATTCATGTTTTTACGTCGCAGAAACAAACTGTTCTGTTTTTCTGGAGCTCCAGAGAGCAGCTTGAGGGAGGAGATGTAGAACTAGATGATGGTATTACTTAAAACAGAGGGATATCTTGTCGGGGATAAATCAATACTTCTGATAGAAACATGGGGAAAAGTGAAGGATATGGGAGCGTAAATACACACATTGCATCCTGGCAAAATTAAATTGTTTAACTTCACAAACGCGTTCAACTCCCACTAGCTGTGTACCTCAGTACTTACTCTTTAATTAGAATTAAAAAAATCTTTCTTTTTTCGAATTAGTTAAAGAACATCTGATACTAATCATGAAGAAACAGCAAATCCCTGCTAATTATTTATGCATACTTTTATGCTTTTTTTTGGGGGGGGGGGCACCATGCTTCTATGAACAATGTCACCCTGCAGGAGCCAGAACAAAAAGCCCATTAAACACCTGATAAAGTCGGTGCCTTTGCAGCTTTGAAACGTCTCTGCGGACGTCTAACAACTGACCCACATCGTGCGTTTCCTCCACTGTACGGACACACGTTTTATTTTTGTATTTTTTATTATAGGAGAGAGTTTGAGAGGCTACACGGATCCACTGTGACCTGAGTCCAGGTCCTAGGGGGGGTAGGAGGGAGGGAGGGAGGGGGGGGCGTAAACTGAAGCCAAGCGTGCAGAGAACAGGCTGGGTTCTGTGTGCAGGAACAACCTCTGCATGTGCAATGAGCTCCGAGCATGAGGAGGAGGAGGAGGAGGAGGAGGAGGAGGAGGAGGCTCTAGCGCTAGTGCAGCATCGGTATGTTAGAACAAGCAGGTTTTGTGTGTGTGTGTGTGTGTGTGTGCATGCATGTGTGTGTTATCTCGTAGATGGTGGGGCATGATTGGCTCGCGGTGCACGAGGGAGGATGGGGCCGCAGGGCACCGATTGGCCGAGCTTCCCGGAGGGGGGCGTGGCCTGAATATGAATGACTGATCCCGTCTTTCGCGCTGCCAGCAGGTTTTGGGGACAGTTCAGGAGGAGGGAACTGTAGAGGGGGGGGGGGGAGGGAGGAGGAGAGAGCATCACAGAGAGAGAGAGAGAGAGGAGAGAGAGAGAGAGAGAGAGAGAGAGAGAGAGAGGAGGGAGCTGGAGGCAGCGGAGGCTGGACCAGCCGCTCAAACACTGCAGTCTTTCTTCAGCTTCTCTGAGGGAAACTGTCTGTCTCTTCCCCCCCCCCTCACCTCCCTTTTCCTGCTCGCTGCATGGCCGTGACCCCGGTGGACACCTTCATCTCTCTGCCCACCTAGAGAGGAGTAAGAGGAGGAGGAGGAGGAGAGAAAAAAAAAACGCTTTCTGCAGCCGAGGAGGAGGAGGAGGAGGAGGAGGAGGAGGAGGACACCGAGCACTTTTGCCTTTTACTGATGAGAGTCTGGAAATTAATTAACCGCCGGCAGCAGCTCAGAGAGGAGAGAGCAGAGTGAGGAAGAGGAGGAGGAGGAGGAGGAGGAGGGTGGATTGCGATGAATGGTGAAGGGAGGAAGAGTAACCGGGAGACACTTTTCAGAACCAGAACCAGAGAGAGAGAGAGGGGCAAGTTAGGGCAGCGGGATCCTAATTGAAGAAACCACAGAGCTTTACTGTGTCGCCTCATCCATCCCTTCATCCTCCTCTCACACTCACTCCATCCTCACACTCATCTCAGCCCGTTTTTACATCTTTGCTTTTTTCCTCTTTTTTTTTTTTTGGTCTTTGCATGTCAGCAAAAGCACATCCACATGGATCCCTGGCAGCGCTCCGCTCAGACCTGAGCGAGCGCCGCGTCTCATCCTCGTGTTTCTGAGTCTGAGAACATCCCCCACACACACCACACCATCACCCCCCACACACACACACCACCACCCCCCACAGAGCACCTGGAGTTTCTCATGAGACCAGGTAGGACGTTTCTGGATCTTTTTTTTTTTTTTTTGGGCCGAACCAAAGACGCCGGAGAGAGGTCGAGTGAACCGACACGAGATGCAACTTTTTTTTTGAGCTTGAGCGTGACACCTGAGTCTGAGGGATTATAGGAGGGATTAGATGTGTGTGTGTGTGTGTGTGTGTGTGTGTTGAGATAATGTCCTAAATACACAGAATTAGTTTTCAATTAATAGGTGTTTGTGGCTGAAACATGCAGTGAAGGATTTAGGAGACTAGTGAGAAGCAGCAGTAGTTAAATCCACACATCATAAGGAATAACTTCTGTTCCAACCTAACAACAACAAAAGCTCCACAATGAGACGCTCGAGCACGGACGAGACGCCGTACCGCCGCTCCCCGTCTCTAGACAGCAAGCCCGACACGCCGCCGTTCACGTCCGGCTTCCACCGCTTCAGCGGCGAGTTCGAGTACAAGCGGCCGCCGTTCGCGTTCGGCTTCCACACCGCCAAGGGCCCGCAGACGTCCAAGGGCCGCTACGCCCGCGGCAAGAAGTACGTGGTGTTTTACCTGGACCTGTCCTTCATCTTCCTCCTAGAACTGCGGCGCTGCAGGATGGCCGAGGGCTGCGTGATGGCCCTGCGCTACGGGATGGTGTTCTTCAACCTGCTCTTCTGGGTGAGTACCACTCCGCACGCGTGTGTGTGTGTGTGTGTGTGTGTGTGTCTCATCAGATTTTGGAAACTTAAAACTCCTAGAACTGTTTTTTCCTTCTTTCTACTTTCAGCTTTACCTTGTACAACGTGAGGGTCTATGCTGTTAACCCAATTGGGGCAAATCTGTGATTTCTTATAAAATTGAACTGAATTTCATTCATCATTCAGAATCCAGATTTCTAGTTTTTCAAATTGCACCAATTCACACTCGTATAATTTAATAGAATTTGCCTGGTGCATTTTTTTTTTTATCAGAAATCGAGTGTGATAAATGCAGTGATTATAGAAGCTGATGAGACAGACGTGCTTCCACGTGTTTTTTGCTGCTTCGCTCTGAGATTGATGTGAGCTGGGAAGAAAGAGACGGATCATGTGCACTGAGCCCTGTGTGTGTGTGTGTGTGTGTGTGTGTGTGGGTGTGTGTTTCATTGTTTTTCCGAGCGCGCATCGCGCTGCGTTGAGTTCTCTCTGGTGGATCCGACGCTCCGACCATGTGATCTCATCGAGTTTTAAGCGGCAACAGATCGCTTCCCGTTCAGATTTAAAGCTTCCGCCTCATCTGTGACTTTCCTCTGAGTGGCTCTGACTTGTCATACGCGTCCTTATTCCTGCTGGAGTGAGATTTAGCCTCAAACGCCTGAAATCCAACCTGGCTGCCGCGGTGCAGCCTCCCTGTGGCGATGAGTGACCCCTTCACCTCTGCGTGTTCTGTGGAAATGTACGTCGCCTGTTTATGACATTTAGAACAATCACTTGTCTACAGAAGCCAATTAATGTTCATGATGGTCTGTCTTTGAGAAAAACGCGTCTGGGTCATGTTAGCTCACTATAGCGTTTCATACGTTTACCATGTTTAGAATTTCACCAATCGTTTATCAATAGTCTTGTCGATACTTTTCTAGAACGTGTTAAACGGGTTGTTTATATTGTTGGAAAAAACATCAAGTTTCTGGCTAACTGTAACATTTGAACGCATCACGATGGCGCCGTGCTCTACCTGCCTGAAACTCGTTTTTACCGAGCAGACATTAAACACATCGTCATGTAATCTCATTAACACCTGTGTTAAGTGTTTTGTGATGTTTCTGGTGTTTTCCTCTTAACGTGCGACTGTTTATTTAATTATTTACCTATTTTTTTATAAATATCATTATGTTTAGCTGCACTTTCCCCACTTTTGAAAGTTTTTACCTGTCGTCTGTGACTGTGAACGATCACCGAATATCATGGAAGGCTTTAAGGGAGCTGTAATTTTCTGAGTTTATTACAACCACTACATCCCTAAAACTCAACACTATGTGTGTACTCAGTATTACCACTATGTGCCTGAACGTCCTAACACTGTATTTGTACAATCTCAGGATGCTGTGAGTCCACCACTGTGTAGTTCTTGTTGCTGTCAAGACCAGTGGTAGAAATGTGAAAAGCGAAGGCTGCAACGATAGCACAATAAAAGCAGGATAAATGGTGTAACAGCGGAGCATTTTGCAGATTTAGCTCGAGCTACTTCTCATGCATGGACTTATGGTAAGTTTACAATAAACCATCTTTGGATTATTTGTGACTCTGCTTTTTGGAAGAAGTAGTGGACATCCTGTTTGGGTATAAGTCACAACATGAACATGATGCTTGAAATGACGTAAAATCACAGCAGCTTGCATTAAACTTTTCAACAACCCGTCCCTGATCCTTGGATTTTAACCCAATCACGTTATCTAATCGTAATTCCCAGCGGAGCGACACAAGAACAAACGGGAGTTTACAATCCCAGCAGGAAAATGCAATTACAAGACAACTACGACGTAGATCATCTAAACCACACATGTCAAAGTCAAGGCCCGCGAGAGGGTTTTTCCTGCCCCCAGGATTATACACATTTATTATTAGAACTGGTCCGCAGCATCCAGGTACTTTACGCGCACTAACGCACTACATTTCCCACAATTCAACGGTGGCGCTCCGAGCAGGAGGCCACTTCCTTTCGTTATTCATCAGCGGGCATTAGCGTCACTTCAAAAGTTTCAGATAGCCTACCCTTAAAACAGGGTGGGAATCGGAGTACATGTTCACGGAGGAAGCTGGAGAACCTCTGTGACTTTGTGTGGTGATAAAAGAGAATCTGAGACAAGACAGAAGAGATCGCTGAATTAGCCGGACATTGATGAACTTGTTCAGAAGAAGAGACACCACCAAGTATCAGCCACAGCTTCAAAAAAACATTACTGTGCAACGTATTCAGAGTTTTTACTCAGTTAAAGTTTAGAAGTGAACTACTTGTTTTCACACCACATGTGACTTTTCCTTTTCCTCATGTTTATAGCTTTTTGCACTTTAATATTGTATTTCAATCCAATTTGTTTTGAAAATATTTCAGTTGAGTGAATTATAGAAAATTGCTGATATTATGTATTTCTTTGAAGTAAATTTAGGCCATTTTTGCTATTTCCCTGAGAAGTAATACTGATGCTGCCTTGAATAATACGCTTCATTCATTTAATGTTCATGTTTTGGGGATTTTTACACAAAGCTTTTGTCTCTGTTGAAAATTAAAATTTACTAACAGAGCCATAAGAAATTATTTATTTGATCATATAGTAATTATGAATATGTTATAGGTATTATTTTTAGGGTTTCAGTCTGTTTAATGGGGATCACTAGACTATATGCGTCATTTTATTATATTTTTTTCAATGAACGTTCGATCAGTCCGGCCCTTGGCTTGTTCCTAAATTTTTCATTTGGCCCCCATGTCCATTCCACTTTGACACCCCTGGTTTAAACCGTCGAGATTCACGACTCGTCAGTAAATAAAGGAGGTGAATCTCATCACAGATGACGTCACTTCCTGTTGAGACGTCCTGATTTCCAGGAAGCGTCACTGCAGGGCTTTACCGAGGTGAATCATCTACTTGGTGTATAATACATACTAGTATTATATTTTATTTCAGTCGCAAAAGTGAAAATATGAGGATGCAAAGGAGAAAACATGAAACACTTCTGGAATATTCAGCGTTCGTTCACTCAAGTCAAGAAATGAAAAAATAATAACAATACTACTCTAATGCTAATGGAGTGCAGAAACGTAATAACATTCTCTCTATTGTTTCTACTACTGGGATTTACAGGGCAGCCCATAATAAGAATAAAACAATACTGAGCCCATGATGATGTGATAGGAACGAGTTTGAGTTTCTCTGTGCAGAGCGACGAATGTGTGAGTTTGTTCTACAGCTCATCGATACCAGAAAGCCGCTCAGTGGCGTCCAGTGCAGATTTACTTTAACAAAGAGTGGATGCGGACAGTTTGTCTGGCGTCACGGCGACCAGCTGCCAATCACGCCGCGGGAGGCGGGGTTTACGACACTTTGAGGGAATCTGATGAACCTCGCGGTTCAACTGATTCCTGAGGATCATTAAAACAGGTTCATAATTGGAGCTCAGTTTATCAGCAGCAGGAGACAGTTTCTGCTCCTTTTGCTGAAACGCTGTCAAACCGAAATATGTTCCGTCGCTAATTAACTAAAGACAGATTTGAGGAGAATTCAGCGTTTTCAGTTTGATTTACAGTCAATTGCATCCTCCAGTTTATGTCGTGTATGCTCCATACAATATCTCAGAGTTCAGTGGCCACTTCCTTTCATTTCCATTTCTTTTTTCCAACCCACCAGGTAACAGACTGTGTCTCAGATTTTTACTGTTTTTGCAGGAAAATCTATATAAGATTATTCATATATGAGCATTTTTTGGGGCGAGAAGATAAAGAGAGAGAGAGAGACGTCGAAGGATTGTGAAATTATCGCACAATAAGTTCCTCCCATGCAGAATTGTTATCATAACCACATAATTGTGCGTTTCACTATGTCGCCTCAGTTACACATTTGCATGTTTATCAGTTTTAGTAACTGCACTCAGGTGTGAAAATGTCTGATCGGCCTCAAACAACGTGAGAAAGATCAGAAAAACACACGTTTATACACTATTTCTTCTCTGAATTATTAACAGGCAATTTTAATCTCCTTATAATAATTATTTTGAGTTGAGTTTTGGATTGTGCAGAACAAAACACAGGATAAAACACGGCCTCTCCTCCGCCGCCTGTTTCTGGGACAAACACTCGTTCATGCCGGTGACACTGACTAATTTGCTCTGGAGGCGACGGCGAGGGGTCGAGGGGTCAAGCTGTGACGGCTTAGCCGGCACCGTGGCTGTGATTGGGGTCAGAGCGGCTGGTCGGCGGCTACCGGAGGCGCCGGGCATGATGGGAATCAGACGGCGGGAATCCGGCTGCGGCGAGGACGCCGGCAACTGTTCTTTGAATCCAGCGCGAAGCTGCTGTTAGCGTCTGGCGTTCTGTGTAAAGTGTCCTAGAAAAGTGCTGTAGGATTATTAACACCTGCAACTTTACTGGTGTTTGCTGCAGCAGAACCAAACTTATTAAAGGAGCAGTGCACTCATTTGGTGCTGAACTGGTACAAGATTAAGATAAGATAAGATAAGCTATGACTTTATTGATTCCACAACGGGGAAATTTGCTTGTTACTGCAGCGTACAGAGTAAAGAAAAAGAAAATAAACACAACACTATGTACGAAATTCGTAGAATTTGTTGATCTGCATACACAGTATGCATTATGGAGATAAGAATGGAGAAAAAATACTAATAAATAGCAAGAAAAAAGTATGCATAAGCAAAGCATATATACATACATACATGCATGTACACACATATTTACATATTTGCATATATATACGCACATACACACATGTACACACACATAGCTAATGCATACTTAAGGTGCAGGATGTGTGTGTAGAGAAAAGTGACTACAGTGAGTTTTTTTTTGAGTCTTATTAGTGCACACTCCTGTATCTTATCCTTCACTTTAAAATTTTTAGATCTCTGCAGAAATCTATCGATGTGCACGTCCCTGTGCAGAATCTGCACATTTAGCTGCTCAAGCAGCTTCTGCTGCCGCTCGACGCTGTAAAAGCAGCAAAAAGCCTTTTGCCTTTTCCCTTTTTTTGTCACCTTCCCGTTTCCCCGTGTCACTCGTTCACACCTGCAGCCCCTCCCCTACCCGCTGTCAGAGCACTGTTCACGTCTATTTTTAATTCCACATAATAATGAGCAGTTACTTTAACTGATGCAGGAATCTGAAAACGAACTTACGGTCTGAGTCTCCTAACTTTTATAAAGCCTTACTTTAGAAATGTGGTGGAAACTAAAATTATTCACGCTACGACATTTGTAGTTTCTACTCATGTCGGATGCGATTCTGACAAACGAGAGGTCACGTCTCTGCAAAAACGTGGAGGAATCAGCTTTTCCGGAGTCGACTGTAACCCACTTATTTACCGAGGTGAACGCAATCTGTCTTTCCTGTTGCAGAATAAAAATAGATTCCGTATCGGCCCCTTATTTCCTTTTGTTTGTCATGCATGACACTTGTGTTCCTGGCGGTCCTAAATTTTACTTAGGATGACATTATTGTCACTCGAGCACACACACACACACACACACACACACACACACACACACACACACACACACACACACACACACACACACACACACACACACACACACACACACTTTTCTCCCTTTTGCTTCCCTCCTGAGTGGTTTTTATGGAACAGATTGCTTTAAGCCTGGTTTTACGTCCCCCAAGCATCCGCAGACGTTATTATTACGGCTGTTTAGGGTCCTGCTGCAGCGCTGACAGCTCAGACAACGCTGCCGGTGATGGGAGGAGGAAACGGGAGAAAAAGTCAAAATAAGGAGCTAATTATGCATCAGAGCCTCTGAGCGAGTGAAAATCAGAATTAAACTGCAGCCACACATACAACTATTTTCACCTGGATTTATTATTGCTAGTGTTATGATCTGCTTTATTCTGTTTTCTAATATTTAAATAATGAAAATCAGCCTTGTTACTATCTAGAATTAATCCTCTACTTGAATAATAAGCTGACTACATTGCTGTGAGTCATTTTTGGCATCTCTGAATGGTAAATTTTTAATATTTAATCTACCTAGAATATATGATACGAGTTGATAGCATGTGTTTTTAAGGGAGTTAAATTAAGTAAGAAAAAAATATATTTCTTGAACTTTATATACACATGTCAAAAAAGAATGATAAATAGTGATAAATATTACATTTTAAATCTACCTATTTTTTACCTCTATAATCTATCTAATATAAAACTATTTAATGGCATGTGTCTTTAACTTTTTTAAAACATTTTTATGAAAGTTAAACTTTCTGGTACCAAGTTTTTAGGGTTTTACCAAGTTATATATTATTATATCTAATGATCTATGAAAAAAGACGGATAAATGAATATAATCAAAATAGTGATAATTTATAATATCTAATATTTTCTAAGTCTTTGTTTCATTGTTTCTTGTCATTTACATTTATTTATTTATTTTTACAAAAGGCATGATTTTGTGTGATTTTTTACCCCAAAATTTTTAATGATGTAACCAAAAACAAATGCTAAATTTAAAATATTTAATGCACCTAGAATATAAAACTAGTTGTGTGTCTTTAATTTTTTAAAACCTTTTTTATGAAAGTTAAACTATCTGGTAGCAAGTTTTTAGGGTTTTACCAAGTTATATATTATTATATCTAATGATCTATGAAAAAAACAGGTAAGTGAATATAATCAAAATAGTGATTATATATAATGTCTAATATTATATATATATATTATATATATGACTTTGTTTCATTGTTTCTTGTCATTTACATTTTTTTTTCTTTTTTTTACAAAAGGCGTGAGAGTCGTGTAATTTTTTACCCAAAATTTTAAATGGTGTAACCAAAAACCAATGATAAATTTAAAATATTAAATGCACCTAGAATATAAAACTAGTTGTGTGTTTAAATCCTATTAAATCTAAACCATAATATTGTTGGTTTCTTGTCATTAAATAGTCCATTTGTACCATTTATTTTTTACAAAAAACATGATTTTGTGCAATTTCAGACATAAAATGTTGAATGGTGTACCCACAAAAGAATGGTAATTTAAAACATTTAATCCATCTAGAATATAAAACTAATTGAGATAATGTGTTTTGAATTGTTTTTTTTTTAAGTTAAGTTAAGTTAAACTACCTGGTACCAAGTTTTTAGAGTTACACCTCGTGAGTTTTAGCATAAAATTTTAATGTGGAATTCAGTCAAGAGGAGGCAGAATGTTTTTCCTACTAAAAGTCTATTTGTAGCATTAAGTTTTACAAAAATCATGATTTTATGTGATTTTCATTGACACGAAATGTGAAATGGTGTAGCCAAAACAATGATAAATTTTTAATATTTAATCCACATGTTTTTAATCTTATAAAACCCTTTTAAAGGAGTTAAATTAAGTAAAAATAAAATTGAGCTAAAAAAAAAAAAAACTAAATCATATTCATGTTGGTTTCTTGTCATTAAATAGTCTCTTTGTACCATTTAATTTTTACAAAAATCATAATCTTGTGCATTTTAAATAATGTGAGTACGATCAGAAAAATACACTTTATATACAAAATGTCAAACAAAAAATGTTTAATCTACCTATTTTACCTCTATAATCTACCTAATATATAACTATGATCTATGAAAAATTAAATTAAATTTTCTTTTTTATTAATACAAAAGGAAGGACTTTGTATGATTTTTTACCCAAAATTTTAACCAAAAACGAATGATAAATCTCAAATATTAAATGCACCTAGAATATAAAACTAGTTGTGTGTCATTAATTTTGTAAAACTTTTTCAAGGGAGTTATAAATTAAGTTTTCTTGTCAATAAATAGTCTAATTGTATCATTTATTTTTTTTACAAAAAACATGATTGTTTACAATTTTAGAGAGTATGATAATTTTAAACATTTAATCCATCTAGAATATTCCTGTAATGTTAATGTTAAACTACTGGTACCAAGTTTTTAGAATTACACCACATGAGTTTTGGCATCGTCCCATACAGTTTTAATGAGGAATTCAGTCATTTCAACATTTTATCTACTGTTTTTTTAAGTTTTAAGGTTTTTTGGAGAAATGCAGATTAATACACATGTTGATGTCATTTAAAGTCTATTTGTAATTGTTAGTTTTTACAAAAATCATGATTTAATGGGATTTTCCTCCACGAAATGTCAACGAATGATGAATTTTAAAATATTTAATCCACCTTGAATAGTAAAACTGAAGAATAATTTTCACCTGGATTTTTTTTTATTATTATTATGATCTGCTTTATTTTGTTTTGTAATATTTTAAAAATGAAAATCAGCCTTGTACTTTGCAGCCATCAGCAGCTTGAACAACAACCTGCCTCCATCCCTGTGTACGGTGGATGCAGCTGTGATATCTGACGCGTCAGTTTTTGGCGTCTCTGCCGTTTCTGTCTTGGGAACAAAAACAAAAAAAAAACGTGGAACGAAGCCATTTCTCGGTCTGAGTTCCCATTTCATGCGTTAGTGTCATGAATGGCTGCATCAACATGCAGATCGTCATGGAAACGGGAAGCACGCGAGGAGGATCGTGGTACATGTTGGTGGATGAACTCGGTGTTAATTCCCATCACATGCTGCTGCAAGTGTGAAATAAGCTCAGTGCTGTGACCCCGTGTAGCAGGCGTGTCCATATGTGTGTGTATTAAAGAAGCCAGATTATCATGTTCTAAAAGAGTGAGACGGATTTTTTTGTCGTGCTCCGGGACAAACGCTGATGATGATTCCGTAAAATTGCAAAACAGCGAGCGACTCAGGAATATGCAAAAAAGTCACAGAGCTGTAAAACAAAAAGCCCAGAGGCTACGAAATACCAAAAATAAGACTCACATTTACAGACACGTTTTAATTAATCTTGTTATAGCACCAACATGGCTCCTCCACAGTGATGGGGGGGTGTAGGGGGGGGGTCCATGAAGCAGAGGCGAGATATGAAAAGAGCAAGTGGAAGACTGATAACATGACCTTTGAAGAAGACGTGTTTACTCGCCATCGTAGCCGGAGCTGGTCCTAGACCTTTAGAGGGTGGGGGGTTGGTGGGGGGGTCCATCTGATTGCTGTGTGTTACCACTACAGCTCACAAGCAACAATTCTTCTTTTAGGTGAAACCTGGTGAACTGAGAAGTACCAGATCTGTCAGGGAGGTATGGGTCAGTTTCAATTATCTTGTTAACCCGTAACACCGGTGTAACAAGAACGTTGGTTCCCCCAGACCAGGGGTGTCCAACCCTGGTCCTGGAGGGCCTTAACACACCTGATTCCACTAATTAACCACTTCCTAAGGACCTTTGTTAGTAGAATCAGGTGTGTTAAGGCCTGGTTGGAACAAAAACCTGGACCCACACTGGCCTCCAGGACCAGGTTTGGTGACCTCTGACCCAGACTCTTCATTATGAGGTTTTATGTCTGAACTTAACTCATTAAGTCCCAAAGTGACATAAACTAATCATCCTGATATGGAATATGTTTACCACTAATGCCCGATGATACATATATGTCAAAATACAGATCTTTGGGAATAAAAAGTTTTATTCTGAAAAAAAAAAAAAAACTTTATAAATATTCTATGTGGCCCACTTGGTCTATAGTATAACCCACATAATATTCCTTTAAGGATAAAATCCTTAAAATCATTCATTAAAATATTATATTCATCAAAATGTACATTTGTTCTCGTGATTGTTTTGTCATTTACATTTCTTTTTCAAAAATCATGATTTTGTGTTTTTTTTACACTAAATTTAAAACGGTGTAACCTAAAAAGAACGATAATTTTAAATATTTAATGCACCTAGAATATTATACTAGTTGATAGCATGTGTTTTTAAAGTTTTCACTGGGTTAAACAAAGTTTTAAAAAATTAGGTAAAAGAAAACGAAATCATATTTATGTTGGTTTCTTGTCCCTAAATAGTTTGTACCATTTATTTTTACAATAAAACATGATTCTGTGCAATTTTAGACACAAAATGTCAAATGGAGATTAATGGACATGTTCATTAAACTGTTAAAAAAAACTCAATCATATTCATGTTGGTTTCTTGTCATTAAATAGTCTCTTTTTACCATTTAAATTTTACAAAAATCATAATTTTGTGCATTTTATATAATGCGAGAAAGATCAGAAAAATACACTTTATATACAAAATGTCAAACCAAAAAATGTTTAATCTACCTATTTGACCTCTATAATCTACCTAATATAAAACTCATTGATGGCATGTGTCTTTAATTTTTTAAAACATTTTTATGAAAGTTTTACCAAGTTATACATTATTATATATATATATTATTAAGATGGATAATTCAAAATAATCAAAACAGTAATAATATATAATAATACTATATAAAGACACAAAATGTGAAATGGTGTAGGCAAAAAATGATAAATTTTAAATATTTAATCCACTTATAAAACTAATTGATAGGATGTGTTAAATAATCCATTTGTACCATTTATTTTACAAAAATAACAATTTTGTGCAATTTTCTATAGAAAATGTCCTACCCTAACCAAAAAATAATGAGACATTTTTAAAATATACTCCACCTTGAATATAAAATTAATTGATGGCATCCATCCATCCATCCATCCATTTTCTATCCCGCTTATTCCCTTTCGGGGTCGCAGGGGTCTGCTGGAGCCTATCCCAGCGCATTTATGGCGAGAGGCAGGGATACACCCCAGATGGTCGCCAGCCAATCGTGGGGCACACACACCATTCACACACCATTCACACACACACTCACACCTATGGGCAATTTAGATTTGCCAATTAACCTGAGCATGTTTTGTATTGTGGGAGGAAACCGGAGTACCCGGTGAAAACCCACGCAGACACGGGGAGAACATGCAAACTCCACACAGAAAGGTCCCAGACCCATGCCCCAAGGCGGTCTTGAACCTGCGACCTTCTTGCTGTGAGGCAACAGTGCTACCCACTGTAATTGATGGCATGTGTCTTTTAATTTTTTAAAACATTTTTATGAAAGTTTTACCAAGTTATAAAATATTATATATATATATATATTATTAGGACAGATAATTGAATATAATCAAAACAGTTATAATATATAATAATAATATATAAAGACACGTAATGTGAAATGGCGTAGGCAAAACATGATTAAGTGGATTAAATATTCAAAATTTATCATTTTTTGCCTACGCCATTTCACACTACCACATCCTATCAAACTAATTGATAGGATGTGGTAAATAGTCCATTTGTACCATTTATTTTTACAAAAATCGCAATTTTGTGCAATTTTATATACAAAATATCAAACCAAAAATAATGATACATTTTAAATATATAATCCACCTAGAATATAAAATGAATTGATGGCATGTGTCTTTTAATTTTTTTAAAAACATTTATATGAAAGTTTTACCAAGTTTATATTATTATGTATATATTATTAAGACGGATAATTGAATATAATCAAAACAGTAATAATATATAATAATAATATATAAAGACATGAAATGTGAAATGGTGTAGGCAAAAAAATAAAAATTTTACAAAAATTTTACAAAAATTGCAATTTTGTGCAATTTTATATACAAAATATCAAACCAAAAAATAATGATAAATTTTTAAAATATAATCCACCTGGAATATATTGATGGAAGGTCTTATGTTTTTAAACCATTTTTATGAAAGTTAACCGATCTGGTACCAAGTTTTTAGGGTTAACTACGTTATATATATATATTATTATATCTAATGATCTTTGAGGAGTTCAGGACTGGAAAAGACCTATAAGTGAATTTAATCAAACCGGTAATAATATATAATATTTTTGAGACTTTCTAAGACACCAGGATGGAATAGCGAGGCAGTGAAAACACCGGGGGGGGTCGCCCTGGAGACGACTGCGGCTGGTTTCATTAGTCGTGATTGGCCCTGGGCTCTTCCCTCCTAAACCGCCCGTAAAGCGAAGTGAAAGCGACACATCGAGTCTCAGAGGGTCGAGTTAGCGGGCGAGCGCCGTCGATCAGGAAACACGGAGAGTTACGCCACCAGCCTCGGCTTTTCCACACTGAGGAAAAGCCATAAACGCATAGATAGATGTAGCACGCCATGAAACATAAAACATAAAGCTGCCTGCAACAACAGATTCATCTTTATCGTCTCCCGTCAGCAGGAATTCGTCTTGGACACAAGGACACGGGTGACGATCGAATTCCCTCAAAACATACAACGTATAAAACAAAAAAATCCCCATCGAGTGGAAGAGAATGACTGCACAGGATCAGTATTCACAGTCCACGCGTCAAATTAAACATTAAACAGCAGAAACAGGAGCAGCCTGTGTTTAATTCTAGGTAGGACTAGTTTGTTTAAATTCTCTGTGGCAGCTTTTAGGAGAAAAGGATTTCTCGTGTTTTTATATTTCTATCTGTTTCCCAGGGTAAAAAGTTCAACTTCTTCATGTAGACGATGAGAGGAGTTGTTAATAATTCCATTTGCTTTGCTTCTTCTTAGTTCTTCATACATGATTTTTCTGCTTCCTTACATTTCTGAGACCATGTTCACCACTTTCTGCAGTTTGTTCCTTCTTGTCATATCTATACGATCAAAATAAAAGATAAAATGGTTTCTATAAGTTGCTTAAAATGCAGTTTCCAGGCTAACATGAGCTTGTGTAGCATGTAAAGATGTGATCATTTACCTAAAACTTGTCAGTTTTGCCTTAAAATAAATTAAAAATATATTTAAAAAAAATGCAGTTTCATCCATTAATCAGTGGTTGCATTCAACCTTTTATATAATGAGTTTTATATCGTTTTACCAGAATTTTTTTCTTTCTAAGGAACTTATACATGAACAGCATGTTTTATATTTTTATTAGTTTGCGTAACATCTCTCTGGGTGTTTCTTGTGATTTCTTCATACATGCTTTTTTGCTGTTTTTTCTGCTTCCTTACATTTTTAAAACCATCAAACTATCAAGATAAAAGATAAAATACTTTCCATAAGTTTCTTAAAATACAGTTTCCAGGCTAAATTAAATAAAAAAAAATGTTAAGCTTTACTTTAATTTTGTCAGATTTTCTTTAAAATAAATAAAAAATGTATTAAAAAAAAAAAATGCTGTTTCAACCATTAACCATTGGTTGCATTCAACCTTTTATATAATGAGTTTTATATTGTTTTACCAGAATTTTTTCCTCCCTAAGGAACTTGTAAAGCATGTTTTATATTTCTTTATATTAGTTTCCATAACATCTCTCTGAGTGTAAAAAGTTAAATCTTGTTATGTTTCTTCTTAGTTCTTCATACGTGTTTTTTCTGCTTCCTCACATTTCTGAGACCATGTTCACCACTTTCTGCAGTTTGTTCCTTCTTGTAATATCCATACGATCAAAATAAAAGATAAAATACTTTCTATAAATTTCTTAAAACGCAGTTTACAGGCTAACATGCGCTTGTGTAGCATGTAAAGATGTGATCATTTACCTAAAAGTTGTCAGATTTTCCTTAAAATAAATTTTAAATATCCATCCATCCATCCATTGTCTATCCCGCTTATTCCCTTTCGGGGTCGCAGGGGTCTGCTGGAGCCTATCCCAGCGCGTTAAGGCGAGAGGCAGGGGGATACACCCCAGATGGTCGCCAGCCAATCGTGGGGCACACACACCATTCACACACCATTCACTCTCACACTCACACCTATGGGCAATTTAGAGTTTACCAATTAACCTGAGCATGTTTTTGTATTGTGGGAGGAAACCGGAGTACCCGGTGAAAACCCACGCAGACACGGGGAGAACATGCAAACTCCACACAGAAAGGTCCCAGACCCATGCCCCAAGGCGGTCTTGAACCTGCGACCTTCTTGCTGTGAGGCAACAGTGCTACCCACTGTAATTGATGGCATGTGTCTTTTAATTTTTTAAAACATTTTTATGAAAGTTTTACCAAGTTATAAAATATTATATATATATATATATTATTAGGACAGATAATTGAATATAATCAAAACAGTTATAATATATAATAATAATATATAAAGACACGTAATGTGAAATGGCGTAGGCAAAACATGATTAAGTGGATTAAATATTCAAAATTTATCATTTTTTGCCTACGCCATTTCACACTACCACATCCTATCAAACTAATTGATAGGATGTGGTAAATAGTCCATTTGTACCATTTATTTTTACAAAAATCGCAATTTTGTGCAATTTTATATACAAAATATCAAACCAAAAATAATGATACATTTTAAATATATAATCCACCTAGAATATAAAATGAATTGATGGCATGTGTCTTTTAATTTTTTTAAAAACATTTATATGAAAGTTTTACCAAGTTTATATTATTATGTATATATTATTAAGACGGATAATTGAATATAATCAAAACAGTAATAATATATAATAATAATATATAAAGACATGAAATGTGAAATGGTGTAGGCAAAAAAATAAAAATTTTACAAAAATTTTACAAAAATTGCAATTTTGTGCAATTTTATATACAAAATATCAAACCAAAAAATAATGATAAATTTTTAAAATATAATCCACCTGGAATATATTGATGGAAGGTCTTATGTTTTTAAACCATTTTTATGAAAGTTAACCGATCTGGTACCAAGTTTTTAGGGTTAACTACGTTATATATATATATTATTATATCTAATGATCTTTGAGGAGTTCAGGACTGGAAAAGACCTATAAGTGAATTTAATCAAACCGGTAATAATATATAATATTTTTGAGACTTTCTAAGACACCAGGATGGAATAGCGAGGCAGTGAAAACACCGGGGGGGGTCGCCCTGGAGACGACTGCGGCTGGTTTCATTAGTCGTGATTGGCCCTGGGCTCTTCCCTCCTAAACCGCCCGTAAAGCGAAGTGAAAGCGACACATCGAGTCTCAGAGGGTCGAGTTAGCGGGCGAGCGCCGTCGATCAGGAAACACGGAGAGTTACGCCACCAGCCTCGGCTTTTCCACACTGAGGAAAAGCCATAAACGCATAGATAGATGTAGCACGCCATGAAACATAAAACATAAAGCTGCCTGCAACAACAGATTCATCTTTATCGTCTCCCGTCAGCAGGAATTCGTCTTGGACACAAGGACACGGGTGACGATCGAATTCCCTCAAAACATACAACGTATAAAACAAAAAAATCCCCATCGAGTGGAAGAGAATGACTGCACAGGATCAGTATTCACAGTCCACGCGTCAAATTAAACATTAAACAGCAGAAACAGGAGCAGCCTGTGTTTAATTCTAGGTAGGACTAGTTTGTTTAAATTCTCTGTGGCAGCTTTTAGGAGAAAAGGATTTCTCGTGTTTTTATATTTCTATCTGTTTCCCAGGGTAAAAAGTTCAACTTCTTCATGTAGACGATGAGAGGAGTTGTTAATAATTCCATTTGCTTTGCTTCTTCTTAGTTCTTCATACATGATTTTTCTGCTTCCTTACATTTCTGAGACCATGTTCACCACTTTCTGCAGTTTGTTCCTTCTTGTCATATCTATACGATCAAAATAAAAGATAAAATGGTTTCTATAAGTTGCTTAAAATGCAGTTTCCAGGCTAACATGAGCTTGTGTAGCATGTAAAGATGTGATCATTTACCTAAAACTTGTCAGTTTTGCCTTAAAATAAATTAAAAATATATTTAAAAAAAATGCAGTTTCATCCATTAATCAGTGGTTGCATTCAACCTTTTATATAATGAGTTTTATATCGTTTTACCAGAATTTTTTTCTTTCTAAGGAACTTATACATGAACAGCATGTTTTATATTTTTATTAGTTTGCGTAACATCTCTCTGGGTGTTTCTTGTGATTTCTTCATACATGCTTTTTTGCTGTTTTTTCTGCTTCCTTACATTTTTAAAACCATCAAACTATCAAGATAAAAGATAAAATACTTTCCATAAGTTTCTTAAAATACAGTTTCCAGGCTAAATTAAATAAAAAAAAATGTTAAGCTTTACTTTAATTTTGTCAGATTTTCTTTAAAATAAATAAAAAATGTATTAAAAAAAAAAAATGCTGTTTCAACCATTAACCATTGGTTGCATTCAACCTTTTATATAATGAGTTTTATATTGTTTTACCAGAATTTTTTCCTCCCTAAGGAACTTGTAAAGCATGTTTTATATTTCTTTATATTAGTTTCCATAACATCTCTCTGAGTGTAAAAAGTTAAATCTTGTTATGTTTCTTCTTAGTTCTTCATACGTGTTTTTTCTGCTTCCTCACATTTCTGAGACCATGTTCACCACTTTCTGCAGTTTGTTCCTTCTTGTAATATCCATACGATCAAAATAAAAGATAAAATACTTTCTATAAATTTCTTAAAACGCAGTTTACAGGCTAACATGCGCTTGTGTAGCATGTAAAGATGTGATCATTTACCTAAAAGTTGTCAGATTTTCCTTAAAATAAATTTTAAATATATTAAAAAAAAAAAAGTCATCCATTAATCATTGGTTTTATTCAAGCTTTTATATAATGAGTTTTGATATGAGGTTATAATGAGGCTAGAATGAGCTTGTGTAGCATGTAAAGATGTGATCATTTATTTAAAATCTGTCAGATTTTCCTTAAAATGAATTTAAAAAACAGCAGCTGTTTCATCTTATATAAAATATCATTATCATGTTCATTTAAGCAGCATGTTAATGTAAAATCAGGCTTTACAGTAACTAAATACTGTAGTATTTCTATTTAATTCTACTTTATAAATAACGCTACTACATTTATCTGACAGCTTCAAATGCAGATTTTACACGATAGATAATACAAGAAGCTTCTAATATAAAATACAATATTTCCATGGTTCGTTTTGACATCTTTTCACATTTTCACACGTCTATGAGCTGCAAATAGAGATTTAAATATTCTCCCATGGTTTCATTTCAATAAATAATGAATTGATCCAATTGATGTTTAGCCAAAAATCAAAGACTATCATCAACCCCTGTTTTCTTTTTGAGACCATGTTTCTGCAGTTTGTTCCTTCTTGTAATATCCATACAAATAGATAAAAGATCAAATATTTCTATAAGTTTCCTAAAACACAGTTTCCAGGCTAACTTGTGTAGCATGTAAAGATGTGATTATTTATTAAAATTTGTCAGATTTTCCTTAAAATGAAGTTAAAAACAGCAGCTGTTTCCTCCATTAATCATTGGTTGCATACATTTTATGGTTTTACCTGATTTTTTTCCGCTCTAAGCAGCTTGTAACGCGCTGTTCGTACATGATTGAAACATAAATCTCCTCTGCCAGAAACAGAGCCACATCATCTGCATATTTAACCCTCGTTTTGTTTCCCCATCCACTGAGCACCTTTTGTCCTCCTGGGTGACTGGTTTATGAAGCATTAAGTAGAAATTATCACCCAATTACAGCAGGCATTTTGTTTTTTTAGCAGCTAGAATCCGAATCATTACCAGTTTTGGAAATTCAGAGCTGAATAGAACCATAAACGTGTGTTATCTGAAGGCTTTTAGGGAAAAAAAGGCGAAAATGTAGTGATTAAATCAAGGTTTGCTCACCTGCAGCTTTGTATTTGTGCACCTGTGTTGTGAAATAAGCCCATTAAAGCTGCCAGAGGATTTGTCATAAGAGCAACTCAATTAATGACGTTTTATTCTTTAGCGACGCCACCGTTTGTATAACGTTTGCCACCGGTGTATGGGGAAATGACAAAAATGTGGTGTAATCCTAAAAAACCTGGCACCATAGTTTACAGAGACACTGCATGGAAGTCAATGTGGCTCATGATATAAATTAAAATGCATCAGCAGAAAATTCTTTTTTATTTTAAAATCTGAGCTTTATTTTTTTACTCATAAATAAAATGAATCATCAATATTCCGGGTGACTGCATTTTCATTTTCTTTTCCAAGGCTTCTCATTCTGTGACAGAATTAAAATTAAAAAGAAAATTACATTTATGGTTCAAAAACATTTAAGGACAAAATGAGGCTGCATTATGTCTCATAAATTAAATGAATAATCAATATTCTAAAACTAGATTTTCATTTTCCTATTCAACACTGCTCATTCTGTGACTTGATTAAAATGACCAGAAAATGACATTTAAGATTAAATTTAAAAAAAAAATTCTCCTAATGTCAGTATTGTGGATTCTGGTATTATTGGTTTTATGGAAAATGGCAAAAGAAATGTGGTGTAATCCTAAAAACTTGGTACCAGATAGTTTAAAATAAAATTAAAAACACATGCTATCAACTAGATTTATATTCCAGGTGGATTAAATATTTAAAATTTATGATTTTTCTAAAAACTAATGGTACAAATGGACTTTTAAATGACAATAAACCACTATTAAAAGCCACAGTTAGCAGGGTTTTACCAAAGAACTATAATTACACATGGTTTATAAAGCTAATAACTAGGTCTATTTTATAGGTGGATGCAATATTTAAAATTTATCACTTTTTCTGTAACACCATTGACATTGTGTGTAAAAAAAACAAAAATCACACAAAAATTTTGATTTTTGGAAAAAATAAATGGACAAAAAAGAACACAAAATGTACATTTTAAGAGACCCGATGAATGCTTTTAAAACTATATTTTACAGAGTTGTTATCAAACGTTATTTGACCCATAAACCATTGCATCGTCGATCACTGGCTTTGATTGACAGGTGGATGTGATGATGCTGAAGGCTGAAGTTGATGAGAAGTGTTGCGTTAAACTCTGGTTTACAGCTTTTAGGGGAAATTTAGTGATTGAATCAAGGTTTGCTCACCTGCAGCTTTGTATTTGTGCACCTGTGTTGTGAAATAAGCCCATTAAAGCTGCCAGGGTGGAGGATTTGTCATTATGAGCAACTCCACTAATGACTCTGCTGTTTGATTCTATTGTGACGCTGCCGTATGTTTATCTGTGGATGTAGGTCAGAGCCCAGCGGAGGGTTGTGAACGGGCTCCGTGACGCAGCCAGATCAATAGGAAACCGCCTTCCTACTGATCTGAGACGTGTCAGCGACGCCGTGGACTCAGCAGGTCGAGGGGGGGTGCACAGCGTGTGTGTGTGTGTGTGTGTGTGTGGGTTCAGATAACAAGCCTGAAGCTGCCAGAGCTGAGTCTGTCTGTTTGTAGGAGCATGAAGTCGATTTTTTGGGGGGAAAAGCTTCCAAGATGGAACAAGAGAAACAGAGAAGACACAAGTCGTGTCTTCAGTCTTTGACTTTTTATATATATTATCATTATCATGTTCATCTAAGCAGCACGTTAATGTAATATCAGGCTACACAGTACTGTCCAGTAATGTGTTAGTACAGAGGTCACCAACCCAGGTCCTGCAGGGCTACTGTGGGTCCAGGTGTTTGTTCCAACCAGGCACTAACACACCTGTTTCTACTAATGAAGGTCCTTAACGAGGACTCTAGTGGTTAATTAGCAGAATCAGGTGTTACTTCCTGGTTGGAACAAAAACCTGGACCCACAGTAGCCCTGCAGGACCAGAGTTGGTGACCCCTGTGTTAGCATTTCCATTTAATTCTACGTTATAAATAACACTATTACGTTTAATCTGACGGCTTTAGTGATGTTTCCAATCCAGATAATAGATAATATATGAAGCCGCTAAAATAAAGACATTATGAAGCTGCCACTGCTGAGTTTAGCTTGTTTTTATCCTGATTCATAGGAGCATGAAGTAGATTTTTTGGGGGAAAATCCTCCAAAATCTGACAGGAGAAACAGAGAAAATGCACAAATTACGTCTTCAGTCTGTGATTTTATATAAAATATCATTATCATGTTCATCTAAGCAGCATGTTAATGTAAAATCAGGCTTTACAGTAACTAAATACTCAAATACCACTGGTGTGTACTATTTCCATTTAATTCTAGAAGCTTCTAAAACAAAAGACAATATGAAATCCATGGTTGGTCTTGACATCTTTTCGCTTTTTCACACGTCTATGACCTGCAAATAGAGATTTAAATGTTCTCCCATGGTTTCATTTCAATAAATAATTAATTGATCCAATTGATGTTTTGCCAAAAATCTAAGATTATCATCAACTCCTGTTTTTTCTTATTGCTCAGTGCGAGAGCTTCATAGCAGCTGAAATTATATATTGTGCATTCAGGTATTTAAGTATGGATCATGCTACTATATATAGATATAAAGTACTGAATTATTAATCCTAAATACACCAAAAACTATTCTTTTTGCATGGAAGCAAATTAAAATGCATTAGCAGAAAAATCAGAGCTGAATTTTTTTTACTCATAAATTAAATAAATAATCAATATTCCAAAGCTCATTCTGTGATTCTTGATTAAAATGACAGAGAAAATGACATTTAAGATTAAATTGTCAAAAACATTCTCGTGAATTCTCGTCTTTCTGGTAAAAAAAAAGAAATGTGGTGTAAGCCTAAAAACTTGGTACCAGATAGTTTAACTCTCTTAAAAAGGTTTTAAAAACACATGTTATCAACTAGTTTTATATTCTAGGTGGATTAAATATTTATAATGTATTATTCTTTTTGGTATTTTGTGTCAAAGAAATCACTGAAAATGGTGATTTTTGTAAAAATGGACTGTTAAATGACAAAAACACCCACATTAACACATGTTGTACGTATTTAAAAGAGTTTTGGACTTTCTCATCTTGCTAATGCTAAACCAGAGCATCATTGATCGCTTTGATTGACAGGTGGATGTAATGATGCTGACGAGACGCGTCGCGTCTAAATGTGATTTACGCCTTTGTTATAAAACGCCATAGAAACTTTTCATTTTTTGTCACTTTCATACAACAATACGCCCAGAGACGTGATCCTGAAGGATTAAAAAACGCGATTTCCCGTTCCAGGAGGAGTCTAATTGAGCTCTCTGTGGATTTCCCCGGCTCAGGTGTTGCTGCAGCGCTGCCACTTTAATACTCAAACCCCGTTTGATTCTGGCTTTCAGCTCCCTCAGACACAATATTTTTCGGCATTGTCATACCACTAACCTACTTGAAGCGTTCTTTAGCTTAAAAATCCTATTTTCATCCATCTCTCCATGGCTCAGAAAAAGCAGCTGCCACATGAAGCCTCGACTTATTTATTCTCACCAGTGAACACAGCATACGCATATTTTTCCATATTCACGTTAAATCGGCCATCATTTCTCCATGATAATTACACATTTATATGATTTCTTCCTTCATGGGAACATATTACCAGTATAACACGTCTCCAGCTACATGTGAAGACAAAGAGAATCCTATGCTGCACATATGGGATCCATTCTATAGCCTTGGGACGAACACATAAACCATAAAAACACACATAAATGAGTTAAGTATTTAAAAATTCAGCTGAAACTACAACTAGGCCGAAGCAGCCGTGTAGCAGAAATGTAGGCAGTAACCTTTTACTTAAAGGTTCCATATCGTTCACTTTTATCTAAAGTTATGCTAGCACCGACAGTCTCTGGAGCTCAGAAAGAGCGGTGCTCGTTATCACTAACGAGTCTCCTCTGATTGGCTGGTGGATACCGATGTAACGTCAACTTCCTCCATCGATAGACAACCTTCCAGGGGGTTGTCTGTGTCTGTTTTTTAAGTGGAATCTGATATTAGCCACGCTGACGAGCGGTTTTATTGCCTTGGCGGCGAAAACTGCTGCGACAGATGGGAGGATTGAACGAGCAACGCGCTCCTCAAGGTCTCTGCGATTCCATCACGGTTAATTGACCTTTACCTCCGCGGACGTGCGAACCGGAGGAGGAGAAGGAGGAAGCAGTTTCTGTGAAGAATGCTGTTGTTGAGCCAGGGAAAAGTGCACGGAAATAAAATCTAAATGCTAAGAAGAGACCAGCTCGTGACCGAAGGGTTGTTGGTTCAATCCCCCTGAAGTGGACGCGGGTAGAGGAAGTGAGTCCATCATTAACACCACTGAACCCCAACGGGGACCAGAAGTTGGAACAAGTCCACCTGGCTAACATCTGGCCTGATGTTTATTCATGTGCATTGTCAATATAATGATCTAAGAGCTAAAAAGGGCAGACGGAGGATTAAATAAAAATCCTTTAATGAGCAGGAACAGTGAACTAACCAGATACATACATATATTAATGTGTATATGCATCAACTGGAGTCATGTGGGCGGCGTCCTGTGGTCACATGACCTCTGTGACCTGTTAAATAGACTCACCTGTCCTCAATTACTCTGACCATGGAGGTCGAAACTGTCGCTGCTCATTAAAGGATTTTATTTAGCCTCAGACGCCTTGTTTTTACAGAGTTTTTTATCACTTTTCTTTTCATTTTTACATCTCTTATTTCTACTTTTATCCCTAATTTCACCAATATAATGCTGGATCAAACCATTCAAGATTGAGTTTTTATACAAACTATGACGTTCTCTATAGAAATGAATTTAATATTGGATTATTTAGGTTTATTCAGGATTATTTAGCTGTTTAATTTTCTTTTATTTGTTAGAAGAGCCACAGTTTGCACCGTTTCACCAAAGAAATAACCAGAACTACAGTGGTTTATAAAACAGAAATTTGTAAATAATTCTAAAAACTTGGAACCAGATACTTTAACCATTTTTAAAAGGTATTTAAACATAAAAATACATGCTTTCAACTCGTTTTATATTGTAGTAGGTGTATTAAATATTTAAAATTTATAATTTTTTTTTTTACATTTGACCTTTTTTATAGAAAAGAAAATCTTGCAAAATTGTGATTTTTGTAAAATTTTTAATATGTATTTAAAACACACTTTGCTAAAAACTAGGTTTATATTCTTAGGTGGATTAAATATTTAAAATTTATCTTTTTTATATTTTATGTAAATGTATATTTACATTGACCTTTTTTGTAAAAAAAATTATGCAAAATTGTGATTTTTGTAAAAACAAATTGCACAAATGTTTTGAGTTTTTATCACTTTTCTTTACAAAATTATACTTTTACATCTCTTATTTCTATCTATATTACTTTTATCCCTGATTTCACCAATAGAATGTTGAATCAAACCAGTCAAGATTGAAGTTTTAGTTTTTTTGAGAGAAGACAAACTATGAGGTTATCTATAAAAAATGCATTTTTTGTATTATTATTGTAATATTGTATTATTAAAAAATAACAATTCGCTGTAATAGGGTTTTTCTTTGTTAGAAGAGCCACAGTTTGCACTGTTTTACCAAAGAAAGGACCAGAACTATAATTACACATGGTTTAAAGCGGAAATGTGTAAATAATCCTAAAAACCTTTATTTAAAACAGTTATTTAAAAAATAAAACAACATGCTAACACCATTTGACATTGTGTGTAAAAATACAATCACACAAAAATGTGATTTTTGTAAAAATAAATGGTACAAATGGACCAAAAAGAACAGAAAATGTACAGTTTAAGAGACCTGATGAATGATTCTTAAAACTGTATTTTATAAAGTCTTATTTTAACAAACATGATTGACCCAAACATAATTGGTTGGTTAGTCGTGGTTTGGTGAATCAATGAAATGATCCAGTCTTCTGTTCAGCGTGTGCTTTGCTGGGGGTCTGAATCATTGTATTAGTGTCTGATGAGTTTGTGTGTTTCCTGTTTTTCCTGATAAATCTCTTGTAAATGCGTCGTCTGCCAGCTGTTAAGGTGAAATCCGGTGTGATCTTCTGGTACTTTTAGACTGAATCAGCCTCTCCACCATCACCTTTACCGTTACCCAATGAGACACTAAACACTCGTCCTCAGTAAAATAACCCAACGTTCCTCTTCCTGCCGGCGTAAATGTCAAACTCTGTTTCTGGGCAGTGAGTCTAATGTGAAAACTGCAGTTTTTCTAACTTTAAAGCAAAAATAACACGTTTACGACGTGCTCCTGAAACATGATTTAGTTCTCTATAATTTATTTCTCTGTTCATGACAACTATAGGGGGAGAAGTGAAGTTTTATTTAATAATTTACCTGTTTACACTCAACACTCTATATATAAATATACCAACAGCATTATTCATGGCGTCCGTGGTCACAACCCTCCATGTGATCTTTGCCTTCCAAGAATCTGCAGGAAAAGGACAGTGAAGAGCTTCGAAAGACAGAATGTGTTTAGAAAATAAAAGTTTGGTGCTTGCTGAAGTTGAGATTTCTGACTCAAACGCTGCACAAACACGAAGGATTTAGCCATTTTTCTAAAAAAGCCTTTAACCTGCTGCTGCGTTAGACTAAATGTGGATTTATAAACGTTTTATTTCTCTCAATAGCCTGAAAGAAAACAGAATATGGAAACAAAATAGCACAAAAATTGATCAGCGTTTGATGAAAGTGTTGCTGTGTCTCTGCTCAATAAAGTGACACGGTTCCTTTTATTTTCAACAGTTGCTCTCGTTCCTTCGCTCCACTGATGAAGAAACCAGAGTTTAATAGAAAATCTAGGAAGTTTTAGATGAACACGTCAAGTCAAGTCGGCTTTAATGTCAGTTTTCTTTACATGAACCAGTCATACAAAGAAGTTTCCTGCTTTTTTCCATGCAGACATACTTAGGATGTAGACAAAAGGACGTATTAAAGTGCAAGGACTAGACAACAGTAGACATCTATAAGAACATAAATCAAGTGAGATGCTGACATAGAAGTAGTGGCGTTGTGGCCTAGTAATAAATAACAACAGTTAAATTAAAAGAAGAAAACATCTCGTGCCCCCATGCGACTATAAATAGAATTATTTGTCTATAAAATTGTTATAAGTACCTATAACACTGTGTCCTTATTAACGTATAAGAGAATAAAAAAGAAAGAAATATGGACCAACTTACAACAAAGAATAGCTTTATTAACTAACAGAAAAGATTTAAAGTGCATCTGGAATTAAGAAATAAAATTAAATCCTTAATTAAACATTTTTTGACTGACCATGTCAAACCATATGATACTGAAAAATAAAACTACATAAATGGTCTCATCAGTGATTGTGGTGTAATGTCTTTAATTTCTCTGTCTCCAACATTTCAGACTCAGTAACACACCGGTCTTTCACAGTGAACCAAGCGCTACAGACGCTTCGTCATATTTCCTCGTCTTAGCTTTGGGAGACTTTCGTTTGTCTCTTTATCTCCGTCTCTCTCCGCCTGTCTTCTCATCCCTGTTAAATATGTTTTCATGGTGTCACTTGGTGTCTACACTTCATACTCATACTCTGTGCTGTATGCTCCCTGTGAACACTCTGCTGCCCCCTAATGTAGTGGAGGTGCAACTGCACTTTATTCTAGGACAGTAAAAAAAAAAAAATAATGATAAAAAAAGCATGTTCCATGAGGTCAAACACGCCCCCCTTGATGGAGCCCCACTATTTGAGAACCACTGGTGTATATTAACGTTATGACATAGTGGTAATAATTAATAAATAGCGATCAGTTATAGAACGAATAGTGTGCAGCTCATGAGGACGTTTTATCTCCTCAACAGTTAACTTCAGGTGCAGTTAAACGTGGCCACATGACACCTGAGTCTGCTCGTAGGACAGGAAACAGAAGGTGGAATGAGGATAGGCCTTTGACTCCTGGATCGGTTCATTGTGGAGCGTGGGGGGGGGCGGTTTCCGTCCCGCCCGTTATTGTGGGGCCGAGGTCGTTTTTCTACCGCGAGGGACAAGAAGAGTCCGGCGATAACTCAGGTTCCTTTGGGGGTGACACCTGGTCGCTAAATCAGGGACGTGCAGGTGCTGCAAGGTCGGGGGCGGGTTGGGGGGGGGGGGGGGGGGGGGGTTGGCGGTTCCTGGCGCGCCTCCATCACGGGTCACACAGACAGATGCTCGGGACTGATCCGATCACATCAAGCGGTGATGAGCGTAACCACATCTATTGGGGTCAAGCTAACGGGGCTGATGGGCGTAAACACGGCGGCGGCCGACGGGAATACGGCGCTGCGTAAACGATGGAGGGTTTTTAATTTCATGCAGGTTTTTTTAAGCCCCCCCCCCTCCCTCCCCACCTTCACGTCGGGGTCATTACGGCATCATCAAGGTGGTTTATGATGCAGGCTGCCCGGGCTGCAGCCGCCCCACCACCTGCTGTCTCCCCACCTGTTCCTGCATCCTGCACGCCCCCCCCCCCCATGGCCCCTCCCTCATCCCCACTCCCGTTACCCCTCCCTCCCTGCACCACTCCACCTGCATTCAGTGCAGGTCCCTCCTCCCCCCCCCAGTTCAAACATCCCTGCTGCAGTGGATTTTCCGTCCTGCTACAGAATCGCCATCACAAGAACAAGGGCAAAGACCCCCCCCCATTTTACTTCTTTCCATCTGTCTTTAACTCTCTCCGGTAGTTCTTGTCCGTCCTCTCCATCCTTCCATGCCCAGTCCACCCCCCCCCCTCTCCAACCACCATCTGGTCTTCACATTGTCCAGACTTATTTTGCATTTATTTGGCTTTACTTTAATACAGAAAGTCTCTCCCCATTTCTCTCTTTTTCCTCTCTCCTTCTCTCTCTCTCTCTGGGCCCGGCAGCTTCCCGATTCCGAGCAGCGCTGCAGAAACCCCCCCCCCCCCTCCCTCCCTCCCGCCCGTCTCCGTTTCCCCTGTCGATAAAGACGGGAGATGGAATTTTTTATCAGTGTTAATAAAAGCCTCTATTTTATAGCCCTGTGAAAGTGCAGGGCCTCATCGTTGCATCCTCTCGCCGTCGTTAGTGTGTGTGTGTGTGTGTGTGTGTGTGTGAGCAGCGTCTGCGCATGTGTGTGTGTTTTTGTGAGAAAAGGACTGTGTGTGTGTGTGTGTGTGTGTGAATAGAGGTCTCAAAGCCCAGCAGAGCTGGCATGGAGCGGAGTTTCTATATCCAGCATTTTAAAGACCCCTTGAAAATGAAAAATACATGTTCAGTATTTTTAATCCTGCATCCCTGTATCATGTATAGTTCATTTTATTTTATTTCATTTTTTTTTTAAACTTAAATGCTGAGCTCTGCCCACTTCCTCGCCGTCCAATCAGACGTGAGGATTTGATTAAAAATCACTCGAGCAATTTGTTTCGCTGGGAAATAGGTCACAGAATTTGGTTATACGAGGCCTTTAAATCTTATCATGTGCATTTTTTTTAAACAAACTTTTTGACTGACAGCTGGCTGGCACGAAGCTGGAATAAAAATCACCCACATGAGCCTTACACAGGAGAAGGTGGAGATTTGTCAATTTCCCTTACATGAACTGGTCATGCAAAGAATTTGAAATGATGTTTCCCATGCAGCCATACTTAGACAATAGGACAAATAGGCATAAAGTGCAAGGACTAGTGGACATATAGAGGAACATAAAGAAGTGAGATGCTGTCATAGAAGTAGTGGCATTGTGGCCTAGTAATAAATAGCAGGGAAATCTGAGCTTAGAAAATGTTGTGTGCAGTGGTTCTCAACTAGTGGGGCTCCATCAGGGGGGGGCGCGTTTGACCTCGAAACAAGCTTTTTTATTTAACTTTTTTACATCCTAGAATAAAGTGCAGTTGCACCTCCACTACATTAGGGGGCAGCAGAGTGTTCACAGGGAGCATACAGCACAGAGTATGAGTATGAAGTGTAGACACCAAGTGACACCATGAAAACATATTTAACAGGGATGAGAAGACAGGCGGAGAGAGACGGAGATAAAGAGACAAACGAAAGTCTCCCAAAGCTAAGACGAGGAAATATGACGAAGCGTCTGTAGCGCTTGGTTCACTGTGAAAGACCGGTGTGTTACTGAGTCTGAAATGTTGGAGACAAAGAAATTAAAGACATTACACCACAATCACTGATAAGACCATTTATGTAGTTTTATTTTTCAGTATCATATGGTTTGACATGGTCAGTAAAAATGTTTAATTAAGGATTTAATTTTATTTTTTAATTTCAGATGCACTTTAAATCTTTTCTGTTAGTTAATAAAGCTATTCTTTGTTGTAAGTTGGTCCATATTTCTTCCTTTTTTATCCTCTTATACGTTAATAAGGACACGCGAGATGTTTTCTTATTATATAGGGGAGGGCGACAGAAAATAATTGAGAAACACTGTTGTACCTAGTGATAATAATAGATAATAAATAAATAGCGAACAATTAGAGAACCGAAACACTCATGAGGACGTTTGTGTCCCTGTATCATGTATAGTTTATTTTATTTATTTTTTTAAATCTGTATTAAACTTAAATGCTGAGCCAAACATCTCCTCAGGAAAGTGTTGTACATCTCTCTGAATGCCGTCGAAAGGGAACAATCAAGCATTGAGATGAGCATAGTCGACGCTATAAAACACACACACACACACACCCACACACACACACACACACACACACACACGGTACAATGGAACAAAGCCACAGCACCACAGTCAAGCATCACGTTTTCCTCCCTGAGGGGGAATCTGCATTCCGAACACGCCTGGCCCCACGCTGCCCAACTTTTATTCAGAGAGACTATCACCGAACGGCGTGTCTAGAAAAACGACTCCAGTACCCACAACAACAACCGTCTGCGTCTCGGCGGCGCGCCACTGGACCGAGAGAAGGAGATAAAGGAATAAAAACGGTCGAGCAGGTGTTGGTTGCAATTACGACGTGAGCTTTGTTGGAGCCGTAATCCCTTTAAAGCGAGTTTAGAACCACGGTGCTGAGTAAGCGACGGGGACGCATGTGGACGCCAGGCCGTGGTTGGGAGGGTTTCTGCTGGACTTAACGTGGGGGCGTCCGCTGAGCCGGAGCCAGGCTCGCTCTGCAGGAAGGAAGGAACTTGGAATACTCCTCTTACACTGAGTGGCTGCCAGGATTCCTCTCTATATTACTGAAAAGTTATAAAGAAAAAGTGTGTCAGCCTGAGAACACAGTTGTATAATGTCGGCTGTGGCTCCAGGAGAGCTGTCAAGTGGGAAGAAAAAGGCCCTGATAATGTTATCATGGCCTGGCCGCTGGTCTAAAGGCCACATTATTACTCACAAATCCTGGATAATATAAAAGAAGTCCCATTAAAAGACCATTAATGGAGCTGCACATTAGAAGCCAACATCCATTGCAGCAGATACAGAAACGCTGTTGTCTCTGTCCATGGTGCTGGTTAACATCTGGCTTCAACTTCCTGCTTCCTCAAAGAGACGTCCAATCCAGTTCTGTCAAATTAGAAACACGGACCAGAATCTCATCAGGCTGCTGTTTGTCTTCTACGCAAATCCCTCTGCTTTTGTAAAGGCGTTTTGGTCACAAATCGAGGAATCCACTGCGTTTAGGACATGACACCATGTTTCATACCGTTTTTTTAAGCCAAAAAAAATCAACTTATAGACCAGAGGTCACCAAGAAAATATGCTGATGTATATAAATAATGTTGTATTGTTGTTATGAATTATCGAATCATAAAATCCTGCAGGATCTATATTTATTATATAGTCTGTATATATTATATATTATATCTACATATATATATATACACATATACATTTATATATGTATATATATATATATATATATATATATATATACATATTTAATACACAACATACATAATGCATAAGTATATTATATATACTTATGCATTATGTAATATATATATATATATATATATATATATATATATATATATATATATATATATATATATATATATATATAATACATATGCAATATATGTATATGTAATTATACATATAAATGCAAATGCAATGATAATAAAATTAAATCTAAAAATTGGTAAAAAAAAAATACGCTGATGTAGAAATATTGTTGTATTGTTGTTATGATTTAAGCATCTAATTATTATATTGCAGGATCTATATTTATTATATAGTCTGTATATATTAAATAATATTCATATATATCACTTGTACATAATTACATAATGTACCATAACTATTTAAATTACTACTGAAGGACTTCTAGTTAGTTTCTGTATCCTGCGGGATTTATTATGTAGTCTGTATATATTATATAATGTACATATACATATATATATATGCAATAAAAAATCACGAAAAAAACATCAAATATGCTATTTTAACCACTATTACCAATTTCATGAGTTTATTTTAATGGATTTTACATAAACAAGTATAATCTATGGTTTTGCTATGTGATTTTTAAACACAGAGGAAGTGGCGTCCAGGCGATAAACGTATATTCATAGCAGCTTCAAGGAAAAACAGTACAATATTATCGATGTCTCCTGGTCCTGGAGGACTACTGCAGGTCCAGGTTTCTGTTCCAACCAGGTAATAACACCTGATTCTATTAATAAAGGTCCTTATCAGGGGTTCTAGTGGTTAATTGGTAGATCAGGTGTTATTACCTGGTTGGAATAACCTTCAATTACACTTTAAAATAATGCAACCTTTGTAAAGGCAACAGTAAGCAGTAACTGTAGTTAAAGCTCTTTTGTTTCTAAGCAGTGATTATTTACAGGATCACCTCAGGTCTGGCTGAAGGACTTTCCATCCATGGGGAAGTTTTACAAACTATCGGCGTTCCGGCACAATCAGTCATTGTCAGAGTGTCACCGGAGGTTGTTTTTAGCTTTTAAAAAATGTGTGCAGGCACGGAGACTGAAATGTGTGTGTGTGTGTGAGAAAGAGAGGTTCAACAACAGCAAAATGAGGCTATCACGCTACGGAACGCATGCAGGCTGCAGCATTTCCTGCTGGAAGCGACGCGGTTGCATCACGTCTGTGGTGCCGTTTCCACCGATAAAACTGACCCTGTGTCACAGCCTGGTGAGCCTGCACACCCGGAGTGGACGGTGAGGGTTCATTAGTGTTAGGAGGAGGCAGAGGAAGGAAACTCTGCAGGCGAAAGCCAGACGAGAGGAGACGAGCGGCGCCGTGGGAGCGTGAGGAGCCAGATGTGCCGGTTCCACCCGGGGAGAAGAACCGGGACGGGAGGAGAAGAACCAGCAGGAGCCTGACAGGACAAGGGCAGCCTTCAAAGTATTAACAACCCCAGTCTCAGCTGAAGCACTTTTATTATACGTAAATGGTGCACAACATTTGCCAAAACCTGCCAAAAATAAATATACAATAAAAACTATCGGGAGGTTTGTAGTTTGATGCAACTTTATTGTCCTCTGGTGAAAAACATCTGGCCCAGCAGCTCATTTTTAAGTTTAAAATAAGGAGATAACATTCAGCATTATGAAATAAAAAAGGTCAATTTTTGACTTTCACACACCTGGGTAACTCTGAAATCTGTTCTCCATCCGTAGCTAAGGTCATTTAAAGGAGGAAAGTTTCCATTTCTTCTTATTGTTCTTTGTTAAACTACGTCTGTTGTTTAGAAATCACATAGCAAAGCAAAGCCATAGAGTACAGGCTTTGTAAAATGCGTTAATAGTGATTAACGTAGCATATTCTGATGATTTTTTTAGATTAAACTTTATATATGTATATAAATATATTTCTTATGTAGGTTATATATTATATAATATATACAGACTATATAATAAATACAGATTCTGCAGGATTTTATAATAATCAGATGTTAAAATAACATAACATTCTTCCTAATCAATTATATACATATATTATAAACATATATGTGTATATGTATATATAAATATTTTAATATATAAATATTTTATAATAAATAAAAATTCTGCAGGATTTTATAATAATTAGATGCTAAAATCAGGAGACTGACATATATATATATATATATATATATATATATATATATATATATATATATATATATAATACACACACATATATATGTATATATATATACATATATATACATATAGAATTTCTATTCATTATTTCATTAATTTAATCAAAACCATATATTATCTTATCTTCTATATATATATATATATATATATATATATATACATACACACATATATGTGTATAATATATATTATATACAGACTATAATAGATGATAAAATAATTCGATGCTAAAATCATACCAACAATACAACATCATTTCTACATCCACATATTTTAAAAAGATTCTATTTAAAAAAACTTAGGAAATTGTCAGTAAACAATTCATTATTAGTTAAAGTCTAATAAAGTCTCAGCTAAAACACATTTGTTTTAGTTAAATGTTACACAATGTTTAAACAAAACTGTCTTTTCTTGAAGCTGCTCTAAATACACAAGAAAACTATCGGGAGCTTTGTCGCTTGAGCTCGTTTTTTATTACTTTACTGTTTCACTTCTTCTTGTTTGTCTGAAATTAGTGGTTTGGGCGGATCAATACCAGAATCGATCCATATCGATCCCGTGTTTGGAGATCAATTCCAGTGATTCCAGTTCTCCACCTGCATTTGGTGAAGCAGCAACAGTGGAAAACAGCTCTATTTTACATAAACAGTGCGTAGGACGGAGAGCTGAATCATAGGAGTCAGTCAGTCCTGGCCGTGTTCGACGTGGTGTTGGACTGAAACCAACCAGCCACCATGTTGTAGGTTCAGCCATCCATACTGTACAATACCTGCTCAGCACACACACACACACACACACACACACACACACACACACACACACACACACACACACACACACACACACACACACACAGTTTAGCATTTAGCAAACTACAGAGCGGATATTTCCCCCAGGACTCGGCGCTGAGCAGGAACAGAGCTAACAGGGAACATTGGACTGACATTCACCAGGTGGACGGAAACACGGCTCCACGTGAATGACAACGCTGCTGCAGAGCCGCAGGAACTCACCGACACGTTGGCCCGAATGTCGAAAATCATCAAAACCGTTGCTGTGGAAATTATTTTTTCGTATATGTTGTGCACCAGCATTTTTCACACAGTCATTCCCTTCAATAAATCCTGGTAAACTTTATTTTTTTTTTACAAAATTTGCATTGGATGGACTGGTGCAGCCATAAATACAATAATAATAATATAATCCAGCAACGTGACAGGCAGATACAGAACACACACGATATATATATATTTATATATATGTGAGAAGAGTGTGTAATTTTTGAGGCGACGTGCCGCGGACCTGAAAGAAGAACATTTTCCTCCTTTTTTTCCACTTTTTTCGAGCCCATCTCAGCCAATTCCGCTGCATTTTAAGTGTTTCTGCACCGAGCACATTGTGCTCCCCCCATGCGTGAAATGTACCGTATAAAAGCCCGACTTCGTAACCCCGTCTCACACTGATACGACTCTCCGAGTGTGGAGCGGCTTCTCCGCCGAGGTAATAGAGACCACGCAGGGGAAGGACAATATCAATAGAAAGGCGCTGTAGCAGAGAGGGGGGGGGGGCGACCAAATGTGTGGGAACAAAGCAATTCTGTTACTCCTCAAATTGACTTACTTAGACCTAATTGCTTCTACGCTGCCGCTTCTTCTTGGGCGTAAATGATTTTGTTATTGAAGAGCCCCCCCCCCACCTTACCCCTCCTCCACCAACCCGCCGACGTCTTTTAGGATTTTCTTTTTTTTCCCCTTTAGAAATAATCGCCGCATGTGGGGAACTGAAAAACAACAGGCCTGTTGTGATTGTTCTTCAATCCTGAGAACTATTGATATCAACATTGACTTTTTTTTGTTTTTTTTTTTAGTTTTTTTGCGTCTCAGAACACAACTTTCGTTCCCCGCTCGGTTCCATTAGCGTCTCCGCTCTGCTGCGGCAGGATCCGCTCGGTTCTGATTAGCGTCACCCCCCTCCACCCCCCCGGGCCTCGGCTGCAGCCTGAACTAAACTAATGCTCCTTTCATGACACAACGCTGTCAATTAGGTGCATCGAGCTGTTTTTTTTTTTTCCTCCTACGTCAGCGGGGCGTCAGAGCTCGCCGCCTCCATCTGGTCTCCATCTGTAACCAGACGGGCCGACGGGGGTCCGGTTCATAGAGGGAGGGGGTTAACGGCACACTGCCGCACTAACACACAGAACCCCCACATATCCACATCTCAGATAAGGTCCTCCACAGTGAGAACTCCCACCAGGTCTCATTGCTGCCAGGAGCCGGGCGGCGCAAAGTGGAATTGATGGGATTTATAGTGACGAGCGGCCTCCTGGTTCTGGGTGAATCTGGATTTAAACGGCTCGTTATTTAAAGCAAAGCGTCATAATTCACCAAGTTAATGCTTTTAATGACTCGAAAAATTAGATATGGGCCCACCTTTGATGAAAAGTTGTGTTTGCCAAATTTCCCTTTTTTCATTGTCTCTATCGCTGTATATTGCACACATGTCAAAATAAGGAGATACAAGTCAGAAATGAGAATAGTGTGAAATGAAAATAGGGTTAGGGTTAGCGAAATAATGTATGAACTTAATAGAGACACGTCTTCAAGGTGCATTCAAACACACCTGGGTAATTCTGAAATCTGTTCTCTATTGGTAGCAAAGGTCATTTAAAGATGGAAAGTTTCCATTTTTTTTTTCTTTGTAAAATCCAATAAATTAAAATTGATATTAGTGGTATTAACATAACATATTCTGATGATTTTTCTTTAGATTCAATTCAATTTTATTGCCATTGCATATGTCACACGTACAGATAGCAACTAACTAGAAGTGCTTCAATAGTAATTTAAATAGTTATGGTACATTATGTACAGGTGACATATAAAGTATGTATATTATGCATATTTTTGAAAAAATTCTATTTAGAAAAATTAGCAGATTGTCACCAACTGTCAGCAACTAATTCATTAATCGTCAAAATTATGATGAATGGAGGATTACATATCTACTATATTAACAAGTAGAAACAGTCACATCATCATGATCTTTACCATCGGTCCTTTGATTAGCTTTGGGGATTACATGAGCACTCTCAGAAACAAAGAACAAACAAGACTCATTCACAAATTTTGCACTTTCATTCATTAAAAAGTATCAGTATCAGGTGGAAAACCAACTTCTCCACCAGCTTCTCCAGGATGAGGTTCCAGGTTCCAGTTTGCGGAATCTTATCCTGATTGATTGAGACAAGCCTCGTTTTTACCAGCGACAAGCCTCGTTATTACCATCGACAAGCCTTGTTTTTACCATCGACAAGCCTCGTTATTACCATCGACAAGCCTCGTTTTTACCAGCGACAAGCCTCGTTATTACCATCGACATGCCTCGTTTTTACCAGCGACAAGCCTCGTTTTTACCATCGACAAGCCTCGTTTTTACCAGCGACAAGCCTCGTTTTTACCAGCGACAAACCTCGTTATTACCAGCGACAAACCTCGTTTTTACCAGCGACAAGCCTCGTTTTTACCAGCGACAAGCCTCGTTTTTACCAGCGACAAGCCTCGTTATTACCATCGACAAGCCTTGTTATTACCATCGACAAGCCTCGTTTTGACCATCGACAAACCTCGTTTTTACCAGCGACAAGCCTTGTTTTTACCAGCGACAAGCCACGTTATTACCAGCGACAAACCTCGTTATTACCAGCGACAAGCCTCGTTATTACCATCGACAAGCCTCGTTATTACCAGCGACATGCCACGTTATTACCAGCGACAAACCTCGTTATTACCAGCGACAAGCCTCGTTATTACCATCGACAAGCCTCGTTATTACCAGCGACATGCCACGTTATTACCAGCGACAAACCTCGTTATTACCAGCGACAAGCCTCGTTATTACCATCGACAAGCCTCGTTATTACCAGCGACATGCCACGTTATTACCAGCGACAAGCCTCGTTATTACCATCGACAAGCCTCGTTTTTACCAGCGACAAGCCTCGTTATTACCAGCGACAAACCTCGTTATTACCAGCGACAAGCCTCGTTATTACCATCGACAAGCCTCGTTTTTACCAGCGACAAGCCTCGTTATTACCATCGAAAAGCCTCGTTATTACCATCGACAAGCCTCGTTTTTACCAGCGACAAACCTCGTTTTTACCAGCGACAAGCCTCGTTTTTACCAGCGACAAGCCTCGTTTCTACCAGCGACAAGCCTCGTTTCTACCAGCGACAAGCCTCGTTTCTACCAGCGACAAGCCTCGTTTTACCAGCGACAAGCCTCGTTATTACCATCGACAAGCCTCGTTATTACCATCGACAAGCCTCGTTATTACCATCGACAAGCCTCGTTATTACCAGCGACAAGCCTCGTTATTACCATCGACAAGCCTCGTTTTACCATCGACAAGCCTCGTTATTACCATCGACAAGCCTCGTTTTACCATCGACAAGCCTCGTTATTACCATCGACAAGCCTCGTTATTACCAGCGACAAGCCTCGTTATTACCAGCGACAAGCCTCGTTATTACCATCGAAAAGCCTCGTTATTACCATCTACAAGCCTCGTTTTTACCAGCGACAAACCTCGTTTTTACCAGCGACAAGCCTCGTTTTTACCAGCGACAAGCCTCGTTATTACCATCGACAAGCCTCGTTATTACCATCGACAAGCCTCGTTATTACCATTGACAAGCCTCGTTATTACCAGCGACAAGCCTCGTTATTACCAGCGACAAGCCTCGTTATTACCAGCGACAAGCCTCGTTTTTACCAGCGACAAGCCTCGTTTTTACTAGCATCAAGCCTCGTTTTTACCCGCGACAAACCACGTTTTTACCAGCGACAAGCCTCGTTTTTACTAACATCAAGCCTCATTTTTACCAGCGACAAGCCTCGTTATTACCAGTGACAAACCACGTTTTTACCAGCGACAAGCCTCGTTATTACCAGCGACAAGCCTCGTTATTACCATCGACAAGCCTCGTTATTACCATCGACAAGCCTCGTTATTACCATCGACAAGCCTCGTTATTACCATCGACAAGCCTCGTTTTTACCAGCGACAAACCTCGTTTTTACCAGCGACAAGCCTCGTTATTACCAGCGACAAGCCTCGTTTTTACCAGCGACAAACCTCGTTTTTACCAGCGTTTTTACCTCGTTTTTACCAGCGACAAGCCTCGTTATTACCAGCGACAAGCCTCGTTATTACCAGCGACAAGCCTCGTTATTACCAGCGACAAACCTCGTTTTTACCAGCGACAAACCTCGTTTTACCAGCGACAAGCCTCGTTTTTACCAGCGACAAGCCTCGTTATTACCATCGACAAGCCTCGTTATTACCATCGACAAGCCTCGTTATTACCATTGACAAGCCTCGTTATTACCAGCGACAAGCCTCGTTATTACCAGCGACAAGCCTCGTTATTACCAGCGACAAGCCTCGTTTTTACCAGCGACAAGCCTCGTTTTTACTAGCATCAAGCCTCGTTTTTACCCGCGACAAACCACGTTTTTACCAGCGACAAGCCTCGTTTTTACTAACATCAAGCCTCATTTTTACCAGCGACAAGCCTCGTTATTACCAGTGACAAACCACGTTTTTACCAGCGACAAGCCTCGTTATTACCAGCGACAAGCCTCGTTATTACCATCGACAAGCCTCGTTATTACCATCGACAAGCCTCGTTATTACCATCGACAAGCCTCGTTATTACCATCGACAAGCCTCGTTTTTACCAGCGACAAACCTCGTTTTTACCAGCGACAAGCCTCGTTATTACCAGCGACAAGCCTCGTTTTTACCAGCGACAAACCTCGTTTTTACCAGCGTTTTTACCTCGTTTTTACCAGCGACAAGCCTCGTTATTACCAGCGACAAGCCTCGTTATTACCAGCGACAAGCCTCGTTATTACCAGCGACAAACCTCGTTTTTACCAGCGACAAACCTCGTTTTACCAGCGACAAGCCTCGTTTTTACCAGCGACAAACCTCGTTTTTACCAGCGACAAGCCTCGTTTTTACCAGCGACAAGCCTCGTTTTTCCCCCTGTGGAAGCAGCCGTCACTCAACTGGTGCAGCGGTCAGCACAGTGTCCTCCTCCATCCATCATCCCAACACTTAGCAACCTGCCGTCTAACTTTATACAATCAGAAACTGGACTTCAGCCTCCAACCTGCCCCGTAGCACGGTCCCAATCCAGATTAGACCCATCAGGGCCCATTTAAACACTCAGGACGCTCCAGGTGATTCCACTCAGGTGCCAATCATTCAATCCCCCAAACAACTAAAAATCAATAGAATAAAACTGTTTTTCACTTGGAAAGTCACAGCTCAGCTTTATTCCTACAGATAGGACATCATTCATTATCATTGGTTTTCCTTCCATTTTAAATGAGATGAACTCAAAGATTCCTGTAAATATATACGGTAATCTGGAGATTATCCTTTTTAAGAAAAAGAGTGAGAAGCATTTGAAGTTAGGACGTTAGAATCATGGTTTGAAGGCAGAAAAGTTGAGGTGAATGACGGGTTAACAAAACTTCTGATTTTAAGTCTAGTGGTACTTTCCAATAAAACATTGCAGTATTTTCACACTAGAGGCCTCAGAGGTACAGTGTGTGTATAAAAATGTGAAAATCTGACCCTAGAGGCTTTGTTTGATTTGTCCGTTCTGGGCAAAAATATATAAATGCAACACTTTCGTTTTTCCTCCTGTTTTTTTATGAGCTGAACTCTAAGCTCTAGAACATTTTCTACATGCATTTCTCTCAGAATATTGTTCTCAGAGGAGTTTCAGGAGCAACATTCCACAACCTGATCACCTCTATGAAGGAGATGTTTATGGGGGGGGGGGGTCACACCAGATCCTGACTGGTGTTCTGAGTCCCCCAGACCCCCAATAAAACTAAACTGGTTCAGAGTGGCCTTTTATTGAGGCCAGTCTAAGGACACCTGTAATAATCAAGCTGTCCAATCAGCATTTAGATATGAAACACCTGACAGGTGGAGGAGGAGAAGAGTCACTGTCACACATTTAGACTCATTGTTAAACAATATTTGGGAAAAAAGCTTATTTTATGTATGTAGAAAATGTTTTCTTTGAGTTCATCTCATGAAAAATAGGAGAAAAAACAAGTGCTGTGTTCATATTTTTGTGTGTATATATATATATATATATATATATATATATACAGATCACTGTATTATATTATACAACCTGTAATTACAGACCATGGTGTTCCAAACCACATTAGGGCTTTTTATGCAAAGGGGAATCTACATCTTTAATAAAAGTATTATTATTAAACAGATTTGCTGGTAAAATGGATATAGCCTGTTTCTGCACCAACTGATCAAAACAAGATCAAGATCTGGAAAGTTTTGTATTTAAACCAGATACCAGGTAATCATTATCACCTACAATAACGTAATGTAGAAATCCTCGAATTTTATAGGTTTTTAAGAGTTTTTATTTCACTCTACTTCTAGTCTGTTGTCCTAAAAAATAGAAATAAGGGCCTGTCTCTAATTGTGACCTTGTTCAAATAAAGGCCTGGGCCTATATTAGAGAATTTACAATTCTAATCTGATTCTACTCATCATATATATATATATATATATATATATATATATATATATATATATGTATATATATATATATATATATATATATATATATATATATATATATATATATTTTAAGTGTAGACAATTTAGATAGAGAAAGTATTAGAAGGGCCTATCACTACAGTGCTTTTGCTGCACATCTCTTTGACGCATCCAGTCCCCAAGTGTTCTCTGTGAATATTTAAAACATGCTTCATGACTCGGATCTGTCAAACGTGATTACTCCAGACCTAATTTTAGCTCCTACGAACAGGGCATCATGAGGCGTTGATTTTTTTGGCAAGTGCGCTTGCTTTTTTTTTTTTTTTTTTTCCCATAAATCTGCGTTATATAAGGCCATTTTCTTCAAATTTTATACCTATTTTGGGAGATGTCCCGGGCTGCTCCGTGAAGGCGAGGCCATCTGTGCACAGACAGGAGCCTCGCCACAGTCGCGCGGACTCACGCCGTGGAGAAGGAAATAATTCACTGTCAGAACAGTGACAGAACGGCGGGCACATCCCTCACTAAGTACTTCCACTCAGCCCACAGGCTAATCTGCACAAGTGCGGCCGCTCAGCCTCACGAGTACACAGTCGGGGCAATGAGTGTTCTCCAGCACAAAAAATGTTTGCCGAGATGGAGCACATTATACGTAAAAAAAAAGTTTTTTTTAACACAAGTGTATGCGTCCCATATTGTTTGCGTTTCCTGGAATTTATTTGAAGTTGTGATGGTAAATTTGTGCTTTTAAATTGCAGGAAATGTATGTCAAATATAGCTTTTCATCTCCTGCTCTCGATATTCAGCTCAACAGGTTATTTTGTGTCTAAAATTGCTTATTTGTACTTATGTGCTTGGCTGCACAGAAATCTCAAACAGTTTCTGAATATGTGCTGTGTGGATTTCTCTGCATTGCGAGTTTTAAAACAATATTTATAGAACATTTCAACCTCTATACGTGTTGTTCTCTAATATAGGCCCAGGCCTTTATTAGAACAGGGTCGCAATTAGAGACAGGCCTCTATTTCTATTTGAGAAAAACAGACTACCGGTAGAATGAAGAGAAAAATAGATTTTTGTCTATTTTGATCTCTAAAATATGGTTCAAATATGAAACCTTCTAGAAAACAGAGTAAGACAGAGACAAAGACGTCAGGCTGAACTTAGAAAAAAAACCCTCTATATCCATGTTACCAGCAAATCTGTTCAATAATAATTCTTTTATTAAAGATGTAGATTCCCCTTTGCATAAAAAGCCTGAACATAGTTTGAAACACCATGGTCTGCATTTACAGGCTGTATAATATAATACATCTCACGCGTGACTATAGAAAGAATCATTTGTCTATAAAATTGTTATAAGTATCTCTGCATAACACTGTGTCCTTATTAACGTATAAGAGAATAAAAAATAAAGAATTATGGACCAACTTACAACAAAGAATAGCTTTATTAACTAACAGAAAAGATTTAAAGTGCATCTGAAATTAAAAATAAAATTAAATCCTTAATTTAACATTTCTGACTGACCATGTCAAACCATCTGATACTGAAAAATAAAACTACATAAAATGGTCTTATCAGTGATTGTGGTGTAATGTCTTTAATTTCTTTGTCTCCAACATTTCAGACTCAGTAACACACCGGTCTTTCACAGTGAACCAAGCGCTACAGACGCTTCGTCATATTTCCTCGTCTTAGCTTTGGGAGACTTTCGTTTGTCTCTTTATCTCCGTCTCTCTCCACCTGTCTTCTCATCCCTGTTAAATATGTTTTCATGGTGTCACTTGGTGTCTACACTTCATACTCATACTCTGTGCTGTATGCTCCCTGCACACACTCTGCTGCCCCCTAATGTAGTGGAGGTGCAACTGCACTTTATTCTAGGATGTAAAAAAAAATAAAAACGCATGTTCCCCGGGGTCAAACGCGACCGTCCTCAGCCAATCAGGATGTAGAACACAAGGCATGTTCATACTGTACACTGTAAATAATAAAAAACATTTTAACACATTTGCACTAAAAAATATCAGCAAAATGGCGAGAATAAACTGAGTTCTAGTGAGAGACAGCTGTAGTTAGTTGAGTATTACACAGTCAAAGGTGAGACGAATACGATAAGAAGAAATCAAGTGTCAGAATCTCCTACAATTTACATGCAGGACATCAACAACATTAACAAATAGCAAAGTACTGGTTTAGACAGTTTACAGCTCCAAAGTTTATCCATCCTTTAAAAAGAAAAATCCTTTAATTCTGTCTAATCCTCCTCCTCCTCAGTTTCTTCCTCCTCTTCATCTCCTCATCGCTGCCAATACAACGAGCCCCCACAGTTATAAACCGTGTTAGCCTATCGCTCTGGTGGCTTTCTAATGAGCTAAACAGTCTTACATTTGTATATTTTTTCCATGCAATTAGACATTTAAAGTCTTTACTTGCCCCTGCCAACACAGAGTCCAGCCAAAGTTAGAGACCTGGCCACTAACGGCCTATATCAGAGGATTTATGGTATTTGTTTTTGCCAAAACCGAAATATATGAGTAGCACCACATTTTGAGTATTGACTTACTGCTTCATCTTTGGATGAAATCATCTTTTTCTTATTCATGTGGCATCTAGATTCTCTTGACAGAGACTTGCATCAGAAGTTGAGTCCTCGACTCGGTGAATGGGGTAGAAATATAAATCATTGATGTCAGTGCTTCAAAAAAACAAACAAACAAAAACACTACAAACATGTGCATTAGCCGGAATACCATCTGTCACGTTGATTAGCGAGGGAACTGATCAACAGCAGCCTGTGATCAACAACGGTTAATTATAGATTTTATTTTTCAGAATGCCTGGGAAACCAATTAAAGCCCGCGGTGCGTACACGGATTACTGATGTGATACGAGCTGCTGCTGCAGGGGAATCCTCAGCAGCACCTTCACTGACCGGTAATTAGCAGACGCTGTCCTCATAAACACGTTCATGAGTAGAATCAATACGGTGTCGCGGCTAATTGATGTAAGTAAAAGTCTTAATGACCGGGTGACGGCTATATGATATAAAAATAACAGATTGGTTTATGCAGGGAAGAAGAGATGGAGGCAGAGCATGTTTTTTCCTAATATATATGCATACATGTATATATATATGCATATATATATGCATATATATACATATGCATATACATATATATATATATATATATGCATATGTATATACACATATATACACATATATATCTATATATATATACACATATACACATATAGACACATACACTTAAGTCCAAAATGTCACTTAAAAATGAGTATTTCACATGCAGATATATGCATATATATATATATATATATATATATATATATATATATACACATACACTTAAGTCTAAAATTATTCATATCCCTGTCAAATAAAAGGGATTTCTTGATGTTTTCACTTAAAAATGAATATTTCACATCAGTTTTTACTTAAATAGGACACAAAGAAAGTCTTCCAACTATAAAGTATATATATATGAAGACAGATTTCCCAGCATGCCCTGCCAGGAGCTTTCTATATCATAGTCATTTGTTGATGTGATTTTTGGTTTTCACTCCGTTTATTTACACATTCTAACGAAACACAAATCAATCATGGCTTCAGACTTTCTTTTGTGTCCTATTTAAGTAAAAACTGAAGTGAAATACTAATTTGTAAGTGAAAAAATAAAGAAGTCCTTTGTATTTGACAGCGGTAGGAATCATTTTGGGCTTAAGTGTGTGTATATTTATACATGTATAGGTTGAGGTTGAGGTGAATAATGGGTTAACAAAACTTCAGCTTGGTACTGTCCAATAAAACATTGCAGTATTTTTAGTATTAGAGGCCTCAAAGGTACAGTGTGTGCATAAAAATGTGAAAATCTGACCCTAGAGGCTTTGTTTGATTTGTCCGTTCTGGGCAAGTTTCACTTAAGGTGAAATACTGGACCAAAATATATAAATGCAACGCTTCTGTTTTTCCTCCAGTTTTTTTAGGAGCTGAACTCCACAACATTTTCTACATGCATTTCTCTCAAAATATTGTTCTCAGAGGAGTTTTAGGAGCAACATTCCAAACCTGATCACCTCTATGAAGGAGATGGAAAGAAGGGGTCACACCAGATCCTGACTGGTGTTCTGAGTCCCCCAGACCCCCAATAAAACTAAACTGGTTCAGAGTGGCCTTTAATTGATGCCAGGTTAAGGACACCTGTAATAATCAAGCTGACCAATCAGCATCTGGATATGAAACACCTGACAGGTGGAGGAGGAGAAGAATCACTGACACACATTTTACTCATTAGTGAACAGTATTTGAGAGAAATGGGGGGTTCTTGTAAATGCACACACACACACACACACACAATGTACAAATTCGCAGAATTTGTTGATCCGCATACACAGTATGCATTATGGACATATATATATATATATATATATATATATATATATATATATATATATATATATATATATATATATATATATACATATATACATATATATGTATATGTATATATGTATATACATATATATATATATACATATTATAATTATTATATAATTATAATATAATTTAGATATTATATATAGTATTAGACGTTTCTATCACTACAGTGCTTCTGCAGGCGTGCTGCACATCACTTTGATTGCATTCATATCTTTTGTTCAGTGAACACAACAGTTCTTATTTTGAATTAATTATATTCTCATTAGAAAACAATATCTCATATATTCCATTCGTGCCAAACGCCAGACGCTGTTGGGTTTCTACCTCAAATCACATCCTTTGTGTCGACGGTGCGTATTTCATGTGTTTTTTCTTTCCCCCTACGAACAACAACGTGTAAGTCTCATTAACTTGTGTTTGCCACACAGCTTAGTTTGTGCAGTAAATCCCAAATCCACTGGAAACACGGCGTGGGCTCTTTGTGGAGGGAACCAGGGGGGGACGTTAATCTGCCGGCCAACAGGATCCCGTCACCCCTGCAGCGCTGCATTAGAATACTAATACACTGATGTACTAATATTAATATATTCAGATCACTCAGTCTTCACGTGCCCCCCCCTCCTTGTCTATAGATCGCACATGATTCATCATGACACTTTATTATGTGCGTGTCCTGGAGGTTAAAGGAGCAGCAAGCAGCTGTGAATCTGTGCGACTGTGATCTGTGTTTTATTTATTTATTTATTTATTTATTTTTTGCATCAGTCTCTCGCTGACACTTCGCCTGAATAAAGAAAGGAAAGGATCCCGGCTGAGACGACTTTGCATAATCACACATTGTGCGGTGGAGCCTCGCCGCCAGGTGAAAAGACCCAGGCCGCCGCCGTCGCCGCTTCCGTCTACAGACGCTGACAATGAGGCCGCGGTTTCCGTGCATTGTGGGAATCGGCGTGCGTCCACAATTGTGGAGGAGGAGGGTGGGGGGGGGAATAGAGTAGGATAACGCAAAACAAACAAAAGTATTCAGCATGCGTCATCAGACTCTCCAGAGTTCTGTTTCTGCAGCCTGTTTTCCTGTTGACTAACGTGAAAATACGGGAAGATGCTGAGTGTTGGAAGCAGCAGAAATGTGGTGAAAAATCCCGTAGAGAAACTGAGAATTTTAATTTACCAGAGCTCCTCTTCTTATCAAACAGAATTACTTTACTCTGAGATCCACGGGGCCACGTGCAGATCCCAGTCCGTCTCTGGGTTTTTGAGGAAACCCTCGTGACTCAAATTAGACCCTGATTACCGCCGCTAAAAAAAACAAAACAAAACAGCTTCAGCTTTTCATGCATTAAACAAACAGCGTGTGCACCTGGACGGTTTCATAATCCGCAGCGTTAACGCCGCCGTCCGCCGCGTTTGATCCTCTCTTCCCGTGCACCAGTTTCACTTTCAAAGCTGTTTGATATTGCAAAGTACAACATAACCCCCCCCCCTTCTCTTCACTCCTTTTTTTTTTTGCCTACATGTTTTCTGGTCCACCCAGTTCTATTTGATGCATAGACCTTTTGAAATATTCAGTGCTAACCCTTCCATCTTATAACCTGCGTATCCACGCTGGTAGCAGGCTCCCTGCTATGCAGCTGGAGCGTGGGTGTGTGTGTGTGTGTGTGTGTGTGTGTGTGTGCAGAAAAAAGCTCAGAACCCTCTTTTTTATTTGATTAATCCTCCTCTGAACATGCCCCCCCCCTCCTCTCTGGCGGGTCTTCAGGGCTGCGTTCGGCTGCCTGAGCCGGCTCAAGCTTATCATCCCCCAGGTGGATTTTTCCCACATGGAGGAGGTTGGTGGACAAGACGGGGATTTGAACCGGCGGCTTTGGAGCGAGAAGACGAGAACGTGACGTGAAAAGGGGGCAAAATGTGATAGGGGGGGGGTTTATAATGGTGAAGGATCCGAACAGAAACGAGGGAGGAGGAGGAGGAAAGGTGCAACCCAACAAGGGGTTGAAGCAATGAGGTGTTAATGATAGGGGAAGGGGGGGCAGTGCAATTAAGAAACGTGGAATTAAAACGTCAGAAAAGTCGACGGGGGGGGCGTGGACGCACAATGAGAGAGAGAGAAATAAAACACAAATGCACTCACATGTGCACAAAGACGAGGCCTGTTGATTGTCAGCTCAGATTAGTGGTTTATAATTGCTGTGGTGCTGATGACTCCGCACACTGGAGACTCAGGATTAATCAGAACTTAGAAAATCTTCCACTGAACTCACTGATTTTTCATGAGCGCAGAAAGAGACGAAAAAAAAAAAAGTTCAACTCGGCTCTGAAGCTGCGTGCCGCAAAACAGAGATTAGGCTGATTTATAAATGATCACAGCTCCTTCACCTTAAAACCCCGCATCATATATCATTCTTGTTAGTCAAATTCCTAGGATGCTCCAAGCTACAAAAAAAAACATTTTCTGGACGCTATTTTTATTTCACAACATACTAGGTCTTGGTTTTTGGACTCGATTCTACCAGAGAAACATTCCGTGCAAACTTCCCTGCTCGTATCCATGACAACCTGCTGCATGTTGTTTTTGCAGCGGAATTTTTTCCTGCAGTTTTCAGCAAGAAAGAAAACTGACCACTGACCTCGGAGAAGGTGTTCGCCTTCCTAGTGTCTACTTCTACTTATGAGCGTTTAAAAAAAAATTATACTCACGGAGGTAGTTTTAACCCATAAGGACAAACAGTGTTGTTACACCGGTGTAACAAGAACGTTGGTTCCCCCAGACTCTTCATTATGAGGTTTTATGTCTGAACTTAACTCATTAAGTCCCAAAGTGACAGATACTAATCATCCTGATATAGAATATGTTTACCACTAATGCCTAATATTACATATATGTTAAAATACAGATCTTTAGGAATAAAAACTATCATTCTGGAAAAACTTTAGAAATGTGTTCCCACTTGGTCTATGGTGCAACCCACATAATTTTCCTTTAGGCAGTGCTTCTTAATTATTTTCTTTTGCGCCCCCCCTATGGAAGAAGAACTAACTATAAATAGAATCATTTGTCTATTAAATTGTTCTAAGTACCTCTGCATAACACTGTATCCTTATTAATGTATGAGAGAACGAATAGCAGAAAAGACTAACAGAAATAGTCTTATCAGTGATCGTGGTGTAATGTCTTTAATTTCTTTGTCTCCAACATTTCAGACTCAGTAACACACGGGTCTCTCACAGTGAACCAAGCGCTACAGACACTTCGTCATATTTCCTCGTCTTAGCTTTGGGAGACTTTCGTTTGTCTCTTTATCTCCGTCTCTCTCCGCCTGTCTTCTCATCCCTGTTAAATATGTTTTCATGGTGTCACTTGGTGTCTACACTTCATACTCATACTCTGTGCTGTATGCTCCCTGTGAACACTCTGCTGCCCCCTAATGGTGTGGAGGTGCAATTGCACAACTAGTCTCTAAGTTACACCCATTGGGGATGATAGCGAGACTCAGAAAATAAAAACATATTTTTTCCTCAAATGTGACGCAAGGCGACGTCAAACGGCTGATCCCTGGGCTTTAAACAGCTGTAGCCGCCGTTGACGAGTTTGCGGCTGCACAGATGTGCGGCGTGCTGATACCAGTCAAGGTTTGCCGCTTATCTCCCCCAAAGCAGCAGTGTTTTCTCTCTGCAGCCTGTTACGTGTTCAGCAAACACCTGCACAGAATAAACAGCAGAGTGTGTCCAGCAGGATGCATTTATATTATTTATGACCTGATTCACTGATATTCACGAATGCATTACTTAATAGTGCACTATATAATAAACTGGGAGTTGCTGCGTGTTTCAGGGAAATAAATGGAAATAATGCAACTCGTTTTAGGGAATTTTCAGCCTCATGTAACTGAAAGGAAATGAGGATTATTTTATTTTTTTTTAATTGTGTTTCTTGCTGACAGACTTTAATTTCACCGCTAATAAAAGTTAATGGGGGGGGGGACAACCGCATCATGAAAAGAGAAATCACTCTAATAAATGAAGAAAGGTGTTTATGCCTATTTTATTGATCTGAGATTGAACGTTCACTGCTGGCGAGTATAGTTGTTATTGACCAAGGCTGAAAAATAAGAAGCTGTAATAAACCAGAACTCCCTTTCGGTAAATTATTCAACCCATGTAAATTTCTGAATCACTTTCCTGTCCATCAAACATGATTTTTTTCAGCATATCACTGGAGAATGATTTCTTTAAAGCCATAAAAAAATGAACCTTTGAATCGCGCTGTTGGACTCTGGTTGTGTTATTCATAGTTTTATCAGACTTGTCAGAGGCAAGAAGCGCTTCACGCTGAGCCAATGTTTTTTATAGACAGAGGTTCTCGGTGAAGTGTCGGAGCTCGTGAACCAGGGGCAGAGACGATGTGAGAGAAGAGTCACTTCTCCTGATTGTAGCTCTGTGAATGTAAACACATTTCTACCTTCAACCTGCACATTTTAATAGAAAGAAAGGACCAAAAGACGACTGTGGAAGCAGCAATTCACATAAGACAAGTGGACAAATAATACAAATAAAAAATAATACATATGTATGTATATATATACATATACATATACATATATATATAAATATTCATATATATATAAAATGATTCATACCTCTATCAAATAAAAGGGATTTCTTGATTTTTCCACTTAAAAATGTGTATTTCACCTCAGTTTTTACTTAAGAAAGTCTTCCAACTATAAAGTGTATATATATATATAGACAGATTTCCCAGCATGCCCTGCAGGAGCTTTCTATATCATAGTCATTTGTTGTTGTGATTTTTGGTTTTCACTCCTTTTTTTTACACATTCTAACGAAACACAAATCAATTATGGCTTCAGACTTTCTTTGTGTCTATTTAAGTGAAAACTGAAGTGAAATACTAATTTGTCAGTGGAAAAATAAAGAAATCCTTTATATTTGACAGGGGTAGGAATCATTTTGGACTTAAGTGTACATACATAAGGTCCTTATCAATAGATGTAGTGGTTAATTAGAATCAGGTGTTACTGTCTGGTTGGAACATAAACCTGGACCCACAGTCGCCCCCCAGGACCTGGGTTGGTGACCCCTGGTCTATAAAATGCTAAAGAGCTAAAGCTAATGTTCCCAGAATGTTTTCAGGACCCACGAGTTTGAACATGTTGATGATAATTGATGACTTGGTGGTAATCTGACAC